>JAWPHD010007052.1:0-135094 GCA_037043455.1 Cyrtodaria siliqua | reverse complement strand
GTAATTTAATCATATCTGTGTTACAATACACCAAGCTATAAACAGATGAACAAAATACAGCCATGTTAACTCTTAGCCTGCTAAGGGTGACTACAACAGCCTTTGCAGCCAGTGTAAACCCAGATCAGCCGGCGAGCAACTTGCAGGCTGATCAGGGTTTACACTGTCTGTTTACGCTGCTCATCAGTCATTTAACCAAAACACCCCTTTGTAATATAAGGAATGGTCCAAATTCAAAGAACGGACAGTCCATTATACATTCATAGCAGGCTAATTGTTAATATCAATACGATTAATCTGGAATATAATAATAACAACTACACCAGTATAAGTATTAAGGTATCCAGTGCCCGAATAATATATTGTTAGGCCAGAAAAAAAAATACCTGTGTTTCTGGTTACCCGACCGTCCCTATTTTTTGGCGCCGACCCTACAGTTTTTTATCAAAAAATAAATAAATAAATAAAAAATAGTACGAAAAAGCTGGGTACGAAACGGTAATGACGAAAAGATTGAGTACGAAACATGCGCTAAAACCCGTTTTGGCTATTCGTATTGGAAAATGCAGCCATGGGACAGAGCAGAAGTTATGAAAAACATTAATCATGACATGCTGCCAGCAGATTTGTTCTTCCATTACCACCCAACCTCAGGAAAATTATAAAATTCAATCGTATGTAAACTCGTAATGGCAGAAAATATGTGTTTTCAATTTATTTTATTCAAAACAAACAAATTAAGAAGATATCATGAGGTTGTTTACCTTCTCTCCTTGCAAAATCACTACAAATTAACTACTTGACAAAGGAAGAAGTTAAAGATACCTTTAACATCGTCCATAAACATGGGCAAAAAAAAAAAAAAAAAAAAAAAAAAAGAAAAGAAAAAATTTACCGACCTACCTACCCTAATTTTTTCAGCAGAGTAACCAGAAACACAGGTATTTTTTTTTCTGGCCTTATCTACAGAGGACTTTATGTAAGTGCCTGTTTAATACGAATTTATTTAACCAGTTGGATGAAATGACCATATGAAAAGTTTTAATAAATTCATTATTAAATAGGCATGAATTGAATTGAATTGGCTTTTATAGTCGCACCAACAGCTAAGGTCATATGGCGACTTTCCAGCTTCCACTGGTGGAGGAAGACCCCAGGTGCCCCTCCGGGCAATTTTCGTGCACGGGCGGGCACCTGGGTAGAACCACCGAAGTTCCGCAAGCCAGCTGGATAGCTTCCTCACATAAAGATTCCTAGGCCCCTGAGGGATCGAACCTACAGCGGTGAGGGGCAAGTGATTGCAAGTCAGAGACGTTAACCACTCGGCCATGGACGCCCCCTAAATAGGCATGAATGTTAAGATCTATTTATCACATAACTTCACCAAATCAACCTAACATACATTTATTAATGTAGCTGTTTATATATATATATATCACTATCATATGATGACGACGTATGTTTTGTATGACGCATCATAATGCTGACTCGGTCTCCTCCATAAAACACCGAACAATCGGCACTTCCTTGTTGATTTCTGTAATCATGTATTTTTAAGTGTTATGGAAATCGACGAGGTAATTTCGATTACAGATCGAGCTGAATGGAAAAGACAATTATTCTGCCTTCATTTGCATATTTATTACACTAGTGTATTAATGATATATATGTCATGACTTTATTACCCTCCCACATCATCGCAAGTTATGTGATAAACATTTTAATGCATGGCTGCTATCACCTCAAATTTATACCACACCACAGTTAATTGACAAGTTGGGTGATGGCAAATTGTATAGACTGTCCTATATAATAGTGTCCCCAACTAGTTGTTAAGGAGACAGAGTGTTTAATCAAATGTTACAGAGTGGGACAGGGGAGGATACAGAATTTGAGATTTAAAAAAAATCCATTTATTTTTTTTACATATAAATTTCATAACATTCAGAATATATAAAGGGGCCATGCCTGGAGGAGTGGGGAGGCTGGGGAAGGGTGCCAGGTGTTCTCCTGTCTAAATCCGCCCCATGGAGATATCAAGTCTAGGAGCTGTAGGGAGACAGAAAAGCTCAACAGTTACTATGCTATTTTTATCCCAATGTCAGATCTTTGAAGTAAATGTAGTACTCCTAAAATCTGTAGTCAGTAACAGTGTCTGACAGAAAATGAGAAATACAAGTTAAGTGCCAGAGTTTCATCAAATGTATATTTTTCTGTTTTCTGCCACGACTTTGTTGATATAAAACTGTGTATCAAATCTGGTTTAAATCCTTTAAATTGGTAAAAAGTTAATGAGTAGTAATGAGTGAGAATTCTAACTCAAACAAGGGTCATAACTTTTGACACGAAAATACATCCTTTTCTAACACTTACCCATGTGGTTCCCAGGCAAGAATAGGGCAACTGCTTACCCATGCAAAAGGGTAAAATCCCCCTGAATTCATGTTCATTTTCTCATTTGTGTCATGTTTATTAAAGGTTATCATCATCATCCTTGCATTGTTTCAGGTGCTAGTCGAGTGCACATATTTAAGGGGGGTAGTAGAGAAACAGGTGGAAAGAGGGGAAGTAGAGAGTGGGAGAGGGGTAGTAGAGGGGGGTAGGGTGTGGGCGGGGTTACCAGGGGTACGCGCCGTCTGCCTGTGGTCGAGTGGTGGCAGAAAACAATGATCATGGCACTAGCGAAATCTTGAGTGTTTTACAACAGAATTTGTAGCAACTCTGCTGTTCTGTAGGTGAGACGGTTCTAGGACCATTCTGCATTTTCTTATCAATATGTATTAAAATGGCGCCCTATGACCTTTTTGCCGTAAAACGTAATTCTCTGGAGTTGATGGACGAAAACATGAGAATTTGATATAAAACTCAATTGAAACAAGGGCTTCAACTCCGTTAGTAGCATTAGTGAACTACTTTTAGTTGGATGTGCTATGCATGTCTTATTTGTCTGTACACATGTATCTATGAAGTATGAAGACTGCTATGCTAACAGTGATGCATATTTAGCTCTTTTGAGCTTGTTGCAGGCAAGTTAACAACCCAAGTTTAGTTTTAGCAATACTTTTTATAGTTTTCTGAATAAACTAATATATCATAAAGATGTTCCTTAAATATTTTCAATTATAGCAAATAAAAAATCAAAAAAAAATCCTGCCAATTTTGAAAGTCACTCTCACTTTGCATATAAAAAAATCTAATTTAACTGGACTTAATTTAAAAGCAATGCCATCACCATAAAAACAGTCAACAGAGGCCTGACATTTTTGGGAAAAAAACATATTTTTTCCATAAAAATATGTTTTTCTCCACAAATGTTGTAGGCACAGGTTAAGAGCAAAACAGTTGCAAACCACAGAGGTCAACCATGATGTTGATGTTAAAAGCGAAACCGCTGCACACCCAGAGGTCAACCATAATGTTGATGAAATGAAGCATGGCATAGCGGGTGGAGTAATGGATGATGTTCTAATTGTGGGTGTGGTTGATGAATGATGATGAGCATCACTACCTTTACGGGCCCTGGCACCTTTTGGCTCATCGCTCAATGGTGTTATAACTTCTACGGGTTGCATCATGCTTTTAACTTCTGTCTTAACTTCCGCCACAATTGGACGTTCATCCAAAACCATCCGCCTCTGTTCAACCTCCGTGTAAGTAAAGGTCTCTTGAGAGCTTTGTTGCGAAATCTCTCGTAGTTTAGGCCTTTCTACCTCGCTGGATTGACGCCTGTTTTCTTTATCATCGCCTCGAATCTCTTTGGAATTGCGTTTGTTTTCTTTGTCGCCACGAGAGTCTCGTCTGTTATCTTTCTCACCTTGCGATTCGCGCTTATTTTCTATATCGCCACGTGAATCGCGTTTCTTTTCCCTACTTTCGCGCGAGTTACGTCTGTTTTCGAAAGGAGGAGGTTCAACAGAGACGGTAGGTGTGTTGGTCATTCGTGGAAGAGAGTCGGCTGTAAAATGAATGTTAGTCAAATAAACATGCAGGTTCACAGCGACAAGCACGTGACAATATTATAGGATTATTAGTAGGATAACGTGTTCCGGAAGTTTCCACTAGAGGGACATGCCAGATGTGCAGGATCTGACGAGAGGATATAGCCACGAGTGTGATCCCGCAGCTCTGTAATATCCACAAAAGCAGGTGCAAGCTTCTGGGACATGTTACTCAAGTAATCATCCTTTTATTATATACCTTCATATCATAAAAATAATACACAATATAAAAAATGTAAAAGTACCTATCCTGCCATCAAAATATATTTTTTACAAAAGACGTACACCGTTTCTAAACCAAATGACGACGAGGTAGTATATATATAACTTATTTTGAGAATACAATATCTAGAAACACAATATAAACGGCTTTAACCAGCCAGGCCAAACACCAAAACTGGAGCGCTGAATTAAAGAGTTACCAACTCATAATTCATTTCACGCGTATTAAATTACTGGTATTTAAAGAACCCATGAATAAACCTATACTTTTAATTGGCACATATACATTCTTATATGACCTGAACACCTGGGTAGAGTTTTGATAAACATTTTTAGTGTAATTTTGCAGTTATTTGGTCGGTTAGTTATTTAAATACACAGTAATAGTATTAATACAATGTAATAGCTTAAGACTACATGTGGTATTACACGGGTATTGAAGCTACGCCATTTGGTGATACAGACGCGTTTACACAGCGCAACGTACATTTTTACATATGTCAAGATCAGAAAACATCAGTTCAGCGATAAAGGCGTTTGGGGTTTCACTTTCAGAAAAATAATACACATGGTATGTGTCATAGATAGGTATATAATAAGTAGAAATAAACATGTAACTATTTTATGTTTAACAATTCTGATCATTAAAATTGATTTCCAATGAACATTCTTTATAGATGTGTTTATGGATAGTAGGTACACATAAATCACTGACAAAAACATGCTCAAATTTTAAAAACTCTTCCCAATTTTAATAATTCGTATTCCATTTTCACTATTTCCTTTCAATAACAAAAGCAGATGAAAGTATCTGCTCCTACTATAAAAATCTTATATGCTGGTCGTACCATAGCAAAGCCCATGAGTGCCCAAGCCCCAATGCAGTTAAAGCGAGAAATACTGTACATATTCAGCATGTGGCCAATGAATATCAAATTTTGATGGAACTCGGAACATATTTTCCTAATTCTCAACAGTTGATAGATAAATAAAAAAAAGTATGTTAATTTGTGACAGTAAAACTATTTGCTTTACAAATGTGTAATTTTGTGTATTCATGCTAAAAATATAAACTGGTCCCCTGCAATTATTGGGAATAAAACAGCGGAGTACCAAAATCAATGTTTTTGACGTGTGAGAAGAAAACCAACAATTTGTAAATTTTATGGGATTATTTCTAACGTTCCAATTGATGTAAAATAGCTGAGCATATGTCGAGGCCAGTCATAATCGCAAATCACTTCCTACGCATGCCCTTTTATGGCACGCTTTTGGTTATTTGCTTTGACTTATGCATGTGAGAAAACCCGCCATGCAATACATATTGCCTATGTAAAATAACAACAAAGGACCAGTTTAAAAATATTAATTTCAAGAAAAATAACCCATAGACCAAATTATAAGTAAAACTAGTGATGTTCTTTAATCAATACAAATTCAATATTTCCATCATAACACACATTTTTCTCTGACAGAAATCGTCTGAACTTTAGGCTAGAATGTACATCATTAACGTTCCACTAAGTTTACTACATCAAACTCAATGGTGGAATTAAAAGTTCTAATGGATTATAGAAAGATTGAGTCACTAATTTCAAACTGTCTAGCTAGCCTTTGCACGATAGCAGAAGACAAAGTCCCACTGAGGAGACCCAAATATTCATCACATTCAAAATGCATTTGAAGTAATTATTAAGGTGTGCATGACTAGTGCACAGTAGAGTATAGACTAGTTAAAATTCGTCTATTATAAGATATCATGATGAAGGCGGGGTTACAGATGATGTAGGCGGGGTTAAAGGTCACCGCAGCCATACACTTACCCTTATATCGGTTCCCGCCTTTATCTACAAATACATAAACATGTGACACACATAAACAACATGCACTAATAGGAGGGGGGAACCGTAAGAACAAGGAGACATGGTGACATAAATAAATAAATCTACAAACTAGCTGTATAATTGAAAAAAGAAAAGAATATTTGGTACTTTATTTGGCTGTTAGTTTTTTTCCAAAACAAACAAATACCAAATGTGGGAAAAAAGAATCTGATGTCAGGTGGTATATTTCAGGCTTTGATAACATTGTGTGATTATAATTTAATACAGAGCTGCAGATAAGCTGTTAAGTTAGATGGGTATTTACACTGTCATTTTGTCATAAATTTGGTATCTTAGGAACAACCATAATTTTAAACTATAAATCAATAATATTCATGTATGTAAATGATAAGTATTTTTCAACCATTAAATTTGAATTGGATTTTACAGTCGCACCAAAGGTCATATGGCGACTTTTCCAATTTCCATTGATGGAGGAAGACTTCAGGTGCTCCTCCGGTCAATTTTCGTGCACGAATGGGCACCTGGGTAGAACCAACGACATATCTGGAGCTCCGTATTATATTATTATTTTTTCTTACTCTAACAAAAATGCAGGACAATAATCAATATGGGCAATTCCATTCCAATGTACAATTGAGTATATATGTAAACAATATACAATCCGAGGTTAGCCCAGGGCACATGTTAGCATAGAGAACAGGTCTGAAGGTCTCGTTTTACATCAACTTCGGTCTCCAAATCATTGTAATCTTGCCATTGATATATACACACATTATCGAATATAATTCTTAAAACTACCGGTTACTTATATAATATGTGGGAGTCAATAAAACTACGATATTATAATAATGAAGCACAGCAGGTAGAATCAAAACTAAAAATAATATGTGCAATTCAAAATATTGAAATTGTAAAACGTAATTGAAATTGCATGGCAAAATATTACTTGGAAAAAGTCATTTGGCAAAAGATAATGAGTTTGCAAGTCCTCTTTCACAAAAACAACCAGTTCCATGTGAGTTTTGCCATACAAATCCAATAATATTTTTATTGTATATTTTCATATTATTTTCAATCAATACAAATTATTTGATTATTAGTTTTCGTTGTAATTGTATTTTTGCAGCATTGCAAGTTATTTGTATTTTGCCTTTCATTTTGTGTGGATGATTTTATGTAGGGGAAATGGACATAGGCCAAACCCCAGAACCCAGGAAGGCAATAAATATCTATGGGTAAACCTCTATTTTCTATTTTCTGAAATTTGGTTCTTTGAACTAAATTATGCATCTATGGGTGGTTGCTTATTTTCAAAAATCCTTTCCTGGGGTCCCATGTATGTTTTAATTAATGGAATAGCCCCTAGTACTAACAACTCAATTGTTGCATTAGTTTCTTTCACAAAATGTTGGAAACCCATGTTGTTTCATGTTGACACTAGGCCCATTTCCATTTTTTTACAGGTCAAACTAGCTCCTTAACAACAATAAATATTGATGCTTGTCAACGATTAGCTCAATGCAAACTAAACGGGACAATATGAAAGTATACAATAATACAATATACTACGTGTCTATGGTATACTATAAAACATAAACAAACATTTCATACTGGTTTATTATTCTTATGAAAGTCATTATCTCAAGTATTATTTTCATAAAAGATACACATAAATCATAAAAAAATATATAGCAATCTCGCATTCCTGTGATGTTTTAGGGAAATCGGACCAGTAGTTTCAAAGTAGTTTTAAAACATAACTCCAGGTAAAAGAAGATAACCACAAGTCAACACTGAATCTAATCAAAATGAATTTTATTTCTAATAACATCTAAATCGAGTTATTGGTGGTAAAGGTTCCAAATCACTACCATTTACGGTTTTAGAGAAGTGATCAATTTGGTTTTCTTTAAAAGCTATTTTTAGCCATGTCAGCCATCTTGAAACCTTTATTTAGGACAAACTAAGCAATATGTAAAATATTCCTGTGCAATTTTATGGTAATTAGACCAATAGTTTCAGAGAAGTAGTTTCCTATACAACTCTATGTAATCAAAGATGGCTGCTGGTGGCCATAATCGACACTGAATCAAAAATAATTTGTTAATGATCAACTACATGTCATGTCAGTAATTTTGGTAAAGTTTCAAATCAATACCACTTAATGTTTTGAGAAGAAGTAGCTTTTGAATTTCGACCCTTTTGAATTTACGGTCAGCCTGATTATGACTTGGGACCCACGATATCAAGAGTAAGTTCCATAAAATTCAATGAAGTTGTTTGAGTAGTCGTCACAAGATTTTTCTATTTAACTCTAAGTAAACAACGATGGCCCGCCGAACAGACAGAGAGTGATGGACGGACGACCACGGACTCCCACACCACATCATAAGTTCTGCTAATCTTTGACCTCTTTCCTGAGATACTGATTCCCAGATTTTAAGTTGATTAACACTTGCATAAAAACAAACAAGAGGTCAATGACCTTGAAGCTCTACTGATTGATTTTGATTTCAGGAAGTAGTCGCTACAGACTTGTTTTTTGAAAATCTATTTTTAACCGTGGCGGCCATCTTGAATTTCCGGCCGACCTGAAATTTTGCTAAGATCAATAAGACATTAAGAGCAACATTCCTGTGAAGTTTCATGAAAGTCCGTCAAGTAGTTTCAGAGATGTAGTCGCTACAAGTTTTTACTATATAACTCTATGTAACCAAAGATGGCCACTGGCAGCCATGTTTAACATCGAATCAAAATAATTTTCCACAAGGATCTACATCATGTCATGCTGATCATTTTAGAAAAAGTCCCATATCAATATCACTTATAGTTTTCAAGAAGTAGTCTGTACAAACTTATTTTTTAAAAATCTATTTTTAGCTGTGACGGCCATCTTGAATTTCCGGCCGACCTGAAATTTTTCTAGGATCAATTAGACATCAAGAGCAACATTCCTGTAAAGTTTCATGACAATCCGTCAAGTAGTTTCAGAGGAGTAGTCGCTACAAGTTTTTACTATATAACTCTATGTAAACAAAGATGGCCACTGGCAGCCACGTTTAACGTCGAATCAAAACAATTTTTGATAAGGACCAACATCATGTCATGCTGATCATTTTAGAAAAAGTCCCATATCAATATCACTTATAGTTTTCAAGAAGTAGTCGCTACAAACTTGTATTTTGAAAATTTATTTTTAGCCGTGGCGGCCATCTTGAATTTCCGGCCGACCTGAAATTTTGCTAGGATCATTTAGACATCAAGAGCAACATTCCTGTGAAGTTTCATGAAAATCCGTCAAGTAGTTTCAGAGGAGTAGTCGCTACAAGTTTTCATTATATAACTCTAAGTAAACAAAGATGGCCGCTGGCAGCCATGTTTAACGTCAAATCAAAACGATTTTCAACAAGGATCAACATCATGTCATGCTGATCATTTTAGAAAAAGTCCCATATCAATATCACTTATAGTTTTCAAGAAGTAGTCGCTACAAACTTGAATTTAAAAAATCTATTTTTAGCTTTGGCGGCCATCTTGGATTTCACATCAACATGAATTTTTGCTAGGATCAACTAGACTTCATGGGCAACATTTCTGTAAAGTTTTATGAATATCCATCCAGTAGTTTCAGAGGAGTAGTCGCTACAAATAAAAGTTAACGGACAGACGGACAGATGGACAGACGGACGGACGGACGGACGACGGACGCCGCACCACGGCATAAGCTCTGCTGATCTCTGATCAGTAGAGCTAAAAAGAAGACCATGGTTTTAGATATTGCCATTTTTACAAACACATCTCATAACTGTGAGTTTCTCACATAATTATGTACTCACCCTCTGTAATGGAATCCGACAAGTTGGCCGAGTTCCTCATGTATATCTTTGAAGAATCCGACTTACGTGCAAAGTTGGGCAATGAACAGGTTCTGTAATATACATATAAATGCCATAATAATAGGCAGTGAGCAGTTTATGTAATATACAAAAATATCACGTGATACCAGGCACTGAGTGAGCAGATTCTGTAACATTCATAAATATTGTTCAATTAATATGCACAGTAAATATTAGCGGGAAAGCACAGTTTTACCCTCTGATTTTAACCATTCATTCACCACTTTGAAAGTCAATTTTATTATTGAAACTTGGACCAGTAGCTTACTGCCTTATACTAATATCAGTTCATTCTAAAAACATTTTAAAGATAACAGTCATACATGCAGTATACCATTTCTTAAAAAAATAAATTATGATCATTATAAGCCCCCAACATCCCCTCCCCACTCCTCATTTTTAGGGTAATTCATATTAGTCACACAGCCTAGCATTTGGTCATTGCAAACCATTTTCAGAATTATTTTGGGCACTACATACCATCATTTGTAAGAACGTTTGTTCTTGTTTAACGGATAATGTTATCTGCATTTTACACGAGTGATGGCAAATCTGATGTTACTTATCGGGGAAGATAAAAGTCACATGCATAAAAAATGACGCCGATAATGTCAAAAGTTGCATGACATCATTGCGTAAATAAACATGCAAAACGTAAGTAGTTGGCGATGCAAACGCACAAATTGTAAAAGATGTGCAAGAAAAAGAACCAATCACGGGTATATGATGAAGATAGGGAATTCCAACCCTCTGTATAACTGTTTTAATCGGAACCTAGAGCCTCGGTTCCGATAAAAACAATTATACCTTGTTTTGGACTTCCTGATAATCACCGGATACCCGTGATTGATTCTTATATTCACATCTTGCTTTTGGATCCTTTGGTTATTGCCTATATACAGATCATTTCATCGTTATCTACCAATTTCACATCTGCCAACTTCTGATACGTCAAGTAGAGAGATAGGGAGATTTGGGCGGCTTGTTTTGATTGGCAGGTGTCAGAAATTGTTTATTATCGTCACACGTGTGACATTTATCTTAAAAACAAAGCAGATTGTAACATTTTTCCCCCTAGTCAAACTCAATTGTCTGCAATGAAAACAGACCACTTGGGCAATTTGCCCACATATGCACTGATTCTGTTGATTATTATATTATGGGTATATCATACAGACAATACCGAATGGGTCTAGGGAATGAATGGGGTATTCAAATCCAAATAAATATCGAGGGGAGAATCTGTTATGTCTTGTTCTTTGTTTATATAAGGTAACAACAGTTTTGCCTTCACCCTTTCATCTCCAGACAGATCCCAGACAGCAGTATATCAATCAACATGCGAGTGAACCTTGGACAAAATAGGTGATAGAATATTTTTTTGCTGTGAAATTGGATTCATCTGAAAATTTTCCTAAATAATTTTTATTTATTTTTTTTAAACCCTTCTGTAGGTAAAGCACTGCTTTTGTGGAAAAAACTTAATTTCAGCATTAATCGAAGCTTGAAGACAATTGTAATAAAAGTGGCGTAAAATTCTGCATTTGAAGTCAAATAGGTATTTCAGAAAAGCATTTTGCATCTTAAAAACATATTTAAATAAATCTTTTAAGAAATATTTGTTGGAAAAAATGCAATATGAGGGTTTTAATGACTCTGTTAAAGGCTACTTGTGTGAGAGAAAGTAAAATTGGCGCCGACATTAATAAGGAAAATAACCAACATGCTAGCATTATCTACAACCAATGTATTTTTGTGCGATAATAAACCAGTGGTACTGGATCAGGTATGGATCTGGTGCTTAGCATGCTCAAGTCTGCATTATTTCCAGTTTTAGACAACTTAAGTCCATAATATATTTATTCGGACTCATGCAGGACAATTTATAATTTCCTTTTTCATCATTTCTGGGTAGTTTTCAATTCTACGTAAGTTTATCAATAGACGAGAAATCTTGTTTCCAATTTTCTGTGTGATAAACTGTATTGCTTTTCTTTAAAACTAAAATTTTGGAAATAAATTGTGTCTCATGGCGGAAAATTATAGTGCAATTGAAATTCTATAAATATCAAATAAACTTAGTAATGGACATGCTGTGAAAGCTAGATAACTTGGTTTACCCCATGACAGTATAAATTTAAGAAAATGTCCCGTTTAAAGATGGTCATGGCACTGCATTCTGGTAACATTTTAATGAAACAAATCACAATTCATGCATCATTCACGATCAATTTCAAAATATAGTCAAAACTGATGTGAAAATTATGAAAAGAGATCTTTGAAACATGCATCATCTATTGAAGCAAAGCAAAATTTCGGGAGGGCCCCGAGGATGCTTTACATGTACTAAATGAGATAATGTGATGTATCCATCCATTCTATCTACTAGATGGGAATAAACCTGGTCTCAGTCTGCCAAGATCGTATCATGCATATGTGTTACTCGCAGCTGTCGGTCTGGACAGATTAGGCCAATAAAGCACTCACTAGCGATTAGCCGATTTTATTTGTGCGTTTTTTCATGCACATGAAGTCGACATTTTGAGTAACATCATGTTGTCGATTCTCCAGTTACACCCTTTGACTTTATTTTCTGCTTTTTACAAGTCGAAAGTAAAACATTAAAATTTAATTAACTTGAAAATATATTTTATGAAAGTCTCATAGAATCTCAAAGTCGCTACAAAATGGGCCCCAAAAGTGGCTATTTCAAACTTTCGTTTTTCCGTAGGCCTTGATTCTGAATATCACAGCTTAGTAAAGAAATTAGAAGCAGGCCAGATGGGAGAGGCTAGGAATCAACCTAGCATCATTGTAAGGCAGTATCAGAAATCAAAACCAAGGCCCAGTTCCCATTTCGGAAGTTCTTTCTTCTTTTGGGTATTTATTTGGCTCCTGCTTGCTGTCCTCCTACCTGCATACATATATAGTGTCATAAACAGTGCAATCATCAACAGAGTGTCATCTATCTAGAAGATCAAAGTCAAAAGGTTTATTGACAGAATTAAAGCAATTGTCAAGGAGTGTCCGAGATAAATGTAATTAAAAGAGGGGAGGTGTAACGCAGAGAAAACAGCACACAATAACAGACAAAAAGCAAAGCAAGGTGATTAAACAATATGGTGAATATTTTCATTTTTTTTTTAATACAGCTTTATTTTAAAGAAGGACGACAAACATTTTCCTTCCCGTATTTAAGGTCTATACAGATTTTTTTTTATATAGAAATCACAATATTTGCCAATAGCCCAATATAAAATGTCCATTTAAAGGTTCTATTCTTTTGTTTTTCAAGACATTCATACAAAAGCTTCAATTTCAAAAAGTAAAGCAGTAAATTAATGAAGAACTCATATGACAGTATTTCCCAGAGTATTCACACGCAGAGCTAGTACCAATATTTCAGCTACAACAAATTTTGGCTGTTTATCACCAAGGTCAACGTGAAAACCTTTGGTAGAATCCTTTATAAAATAGACCTATTGTAAAGATGAAGATGGGAGGGATAGCTTTCTGTTAGTTTAACTTATAAAAACACTTTAGACAAGAAACAAAATGGTTTACAGTCGTCCGCCTTTTTAAAAGTAAAAGATCATAATTTGTTTTAGCTGTTTAGTGTTTAAATTTGTTTTGAACAACAACTTTTAAATTGATACGAGGGGTAAGTAATGAAAACACCTGAACATTTTTTTTTATAATAATTGACTACCACTTTAACACTCACCAGTACTATTAGAAATATCAGGAGACGTCTTGTATACATGTATCTCAATTTATTAACATCAGGTATGATATCACGTGCGTCATGATGTCATTTGCTGCAAGCTCTAAAGTTGATTGGCACAAATTAGTAAATAATGTAAAGCTGCATTAATGATGCCTACCGTCGTGTGATCTACTGAAGGTGTGTAAGTAATCCTAATGGCTTTTTGTTGAAATGAAATGGGGTTTTACGTGCTTGCCGTTCACACATCCAATTAGGTTATATTGGGACGGCAAGCTCAAAGGAAGATGAGATGCAGGATGAAGTTTGCCATCAGACATGCCTCTGCCAGGAAGTGAATCCACATGGGGCAGAGGTCTGAATTGAATTGGATTTTATAGTCGCACCAACAGCTAAGGTCATATGGCGAATTTCCAGCTTTTACTGGTGAAGGAAGACCCCAGGTGCCCCTCCGGGCAATTTTCGTGCACGGGCAGGCACCGACGTTATGCAAGCCAGCTGGATAGGGCAGAGGTCTGTAGCTCCTAAACGCAATGCTTTGTGCACAGAGCTACCGAGACGGTTACAATCAACTACGAGATGTTTCATTTGAGAATACTTTACTCTGTGCATGTTATTCACATAACTGTGTACTACACAGCCATATAAAAGCTTTTAAGATTGTCTACGGTAAGTTACTTGATGTCAATGCACAATGTAATGAGGAACATTGGTGACTTTTCCCTGGTCACTTGGTCAACCATTTGGTTCACCTCAGTTGTTATTGTTGTCCCTCTCTATCAGGATGCATGCCAATACCTAATTTTGAACCTGCCAACTATTTTTTTATTAAAATGTGGTTAAAATACTTAAGCATTAAAGAATGAAAATAGCCTTTCCAGTATTTTTTATGAAAATCCTACCGTTTGAAATTATCATATTTATACAAGAAATAATTTTTACCATGAAACAAGCGCATTGTTTAAATCTAATGCAATGATAAAAAGGAAGGAGATCAAATACCAGGACAAAGTAATAAGGTTACAAGGGAGGTAATTTACAGGTTACTGAAGTCTCTGATTGTCAAATAAAAAAAATAACTGGAGGAACACTGTCCTTCAAAAAGACATATTTAGGGCTGCCCACATGACCTCTAAGTAACATTGCGATGTCCATGACATCATTTACTATGACACCAAAGTATACAATTTATGTTAGCGATGTTTACTGGATCTTTGGAATGATAAAATTAGTCTCCGTCGAATGGTTAGTCAAATAATTTTGCGTGTTTTCATTACTGACTAATCACCCCTCGTATATTCCTAACTCAAGGTATTTAAATAAATAAAAAAAAACATCTTTGCTTTTTGTCGTATTTTAAGTTAAAAAAAAGAGACTCATAAAAGCTCACTCTCGGCAAATCTTTATTCCATGAATATGCTTAATAAAGCTTTCTATGCTATATCTGAAAAGATTTACAATACGCAATGATTCTGAGCTTTCACATTTGCCTTCCTTCCTAAACATTTATGGCAGCCACTGAAACAGTACCTTCTTATATTACCTAATATTGTGCACAAATAATTGCAACATTCGAAAACAACTATAAAAGCTTATATATAAAGGATGTTAAACTACAAGTTAATGTAACGCCTGATCCTTTTGAGAATATACACTCTACCCCAAAACTGTCAAAATGCTGCAAATTTTAAAAATAATCTTGAGATTTTACACCACAAATATGAAAACAGTTAAATAGTTCACCTACAATGGAAATTTCATCGCTCTGGTTTTCTCGACAGATATTTTGTGGATGATAACAAATAATGTTGACAGATTTAATAATCCCGTATCTCATCGGCCAGAAATCTTCTAGCTTCCAGTGTTTATATGGCAGAATGAACAAGAAGTGTCACCAATCAGTGACAAATGCCCCCGAAACTGTTGACTCATTTGACCTTTGACCTCCAACTGTGACCTTAACCTTTGAGTTATGCACCCGATTCTTGCACACCGTCATTGAAATTCCTTCAGTTCTTTCAAAGTTATGGCATAAATGTTTTCGAACAGAACGAGGAACGAATGGACAAACTGCGCGATTATGATATGCCTCTTTTTGGCACATGAAAATATGTTTTACAGCTGATCAATACGAAAAAATGTCACATTTTGCAAGATATTTTGGTACGGTAGAGTATATACACAAGTGCAGTGAACTGAGACGTTTTGTTATTTTTGTTGTGTGCTGTAAGAAATATATTATATGAAGCTGCATATCGCTAGACAGTTAGCAGTATTAGAAGAGATCTTTTAAGTAAGATTTACCTCTGAAAGTCTGGCTCTTTCCTCTTGATATCTTCACTTGCAATGTATGCTTCATTCTGGCAGCGTCCACTGTGCATATAAAAACTTTCATCTCAATATGCAATTTTAAAGGGACACATGGCAATCTTGATACTTGGGCCATCCTTAAAAAAGTGTTGGTTTGCTCCGACCCAAAATGTTTTAGGTAGGTAGGTGAATTATTTTTTTCCTCCAAAGACAGTAAAACACATAAGAAATTAAAGGGAAAATATTCTTAAAATGGCCAAAAAAAAAAAAAAAAAAAAAGGGTAAAAGAATTGCAATAAAAAGTTTTGGGTAGGGCTCTTTTTAGTGAGTTTTTTACGGATGGCCTTGTTTAAACTTGTGTCCTATTTATTTTTTTTGACATAATTTGCATATTTACAAGCTATTATTAATATGTCTATTAACAGTTCAAAGCAAATTGTTTTTGCATATTACTTACCATTGATTACATTGAACCAGTAAGATATTTAAGCTAAGGTGGAATAATGAAAAATTGAAAACTTCAAATTTTACAACCGTTTCTTGAAATACATGCAAGCAGTTTTATAGTCAAACTAATACTGGATTAATTATTGGGGGGCCAATTTCAATACTTGATATCTACTTCAAGATTGCCATGTGTCCCTTTAACACAAAATTGTCAGTCTACTGGTGCTTCTGGGAAGATTTTTATGTTTATTAGTTATTGATAGAAAGGTAGTTAGATCACGCTTTCAATGTCGCTGTTTTTCTTTAAATCTTTATTTTAAAAGTTATTACTATGTGCATATGGTAGCGCCTTGGTGGCAAGCTTCCTTATTTACAAGGTGAAACAAGTTTGACTTCAAGATAAAATGGTGTGATGTTAAGCGGACTACTTAAGTTTCTTGTTGTCTTCCATCAAAACATGTCACAATGCTATCCTGATTAATTTGTAGATACTTATAGTGTTGTGACATCTACTAGAAAACATGTTCAATGCTTTAAATGTTGGTGCGACCATTTTGTTTTGGTTACATTCCATGACTTTGTTCATCATTGTAGAATAAGACATAAGTGTTGAAGTGGACAGCCAAATTTATAGGTTATTAGATTAGTATTGGATATATGCATATCTTTTGCATATTAATATTGCGCGACTTTAGGAGCATTTTTAAATTAGAGAGAATAAAATAGGTTGTAACATTTAATTTTCACCAAAAACATTTACATATTGTCATTACATAATGGGAATTTTCACAATGAAATCAACATTGTTTACATCACGTGACATACTTTCTTTGACATGAACAGAAAAGTGCACCAATCACCGACAAGTATACATTACACTCTCAATATGACTTTATTACACGTCAATATGGGCGAATATTGACGTTTCCTTTTACGTTGAAAGTAAACGGAGCTTGTAAATTCGTATGCGATAAATACTGATACTTGTATAGACCGGTATAATAAACAAATTGACGTGACCAAGGCAGCATAATAAAGTACGTTATTACCTGAACCGGAACTTCGATCCCCTTGAGAACAGACTACCACCAGATCTCACCTTGGGAGAATTGAACGAATTGCTTAATCTGAAATTAACAATGTTTTATCTTCAAGGTTGTATTCAAATAAGTTTGTGAAGCTAAACAAAGTGAGAAAACTATAAGTTGTGGTTGATGATGTCAAACTGGATACAAGGAACATACACGTAGTAGCTAACGACCTTCTGCTACAAATACTGAAGGCCATGTACAGCATTGATGTACCGTTTAAACATTAGACATACCATGCTTTAAATATTGCTAATGTTAATGTTTTTTGTTTGACATCATATTTAGCACATGTTAGGCCATATACGATGGTTGATTTTTTTATGGTAGAGGCAGACCACACCATTTTTCCTGGGTAGTCGCGCTCCCAGTGGGATTCGTACACGCAGCGGTGAGAGTCGAGAAAGTTTCAGATGCAGCGTCTTTGCTATCCCGGCCAAAGGCACCATCTTATCAGATTTCAGATCTATTATTGTATCTTTTTTTGCTTTTGTACTTTTTTTCTTCTTCCAAAAACAGAACATATTATTTACTTACGTGAAAAAGAACTGTTGTTCGACGGCACACCTCCAGAGATATTTACAGGCAGATAACGTAAGACACTTGTATCCAATAGGCTGATGCTTCTATAAATAGATGAATATATCGTCAATTATATGTAAGACACTTGTATCCAATAGGCTGATACTTCTATAAATAGATGAATATATCGTCAATTATACATAAGACACTTGTATCCAATAGGCTGATACTTCTATAAATAGATGCATATATCGTCAATTATACGTAAGACACTTGCATCCCATAGGCTGATGCTTCTATAAATAGATGAATATCCTCAATTATGACATGATTTTTACCTCAAAAAGATGTGCATTTACTCATGTAACTAAATATTTCGCTTAACATGGGATACCAGATTTGAGGGTTATATTACTATATACAAATAAAGAAAAAGATAATCGTCTTGCCCTGAACCCTGCCAAGTTGTTCTGAACTATATGAACTGAAGTTTTCAATTAATTCTAGGTAAGTGTTAGTCCTTTAACATTTATGAAGAACGTGTTAATCTCTATGTAATCACAATCAGCAATCATACTGCCTCTTATGAATATTTAGTTGACTTCAATATCATTCTGTATGATTCACCTATAGTACAAATTTGACCCTCAAAATGGTCACAATCAATAAATCATAATTTACAAACAAGAGGTCAATGACCTTGAAGCTCTACTGATAGATTTTGATAGCCAGATCAGCCATGGGAACCTGTGAAGTTTTATGGAAATAAGACCAACACCCTCAGAGAAGTAGTCGCCACAAGTTTTTCCTATATCACTCTATGTAAAAAAAGATGGTCGCTGGCAGCCATGTTTGACATAGAATCAAAATGAATTTTGTTTAGGACCAACTACATGTCATGCCAGTCATTTTTAGTAAAGGTTCCAAATCAATACCACTTATGAGAAGTAGTTGCCATAACTTGCATTTAAGCTGTGGCAGCCATCTTGAATTTCCGGCCAACCTGATTTTTACTTGGGACTAACTGGACATCAAGACCAACATTCCTGTAAAGTTTTATGAAAGTCATTTTGGTAAAGGTATCAAACCGATACCACTTATGGTTTTAGAGAAGTAGTCGCCACAAACTTGTATTTAAAATCTATTTTTAGCCATGGTGGCCATCTTGAATTTTAGGCCAACCGGATTTTTACTTAGGACCAACTAGACAGCAAGAGTAACATTCCTTTATTCCTAAATATTAGGATTTATTATGCAACATAACCTATGCAACATTATCATCCCATTCAATTTATCCTAGTCTAAAGAATATATATTTTTCCAGCTTGTAAAAATGTCATAATTCTACCACAAATTTTAATTATAAAGCTATATCAATTAAATCAAATCAACCTTAGAATAGCCTATTTGCTGCTCAACAGTAATTTCTCCAAATCACCCTTTTGTAACATAAATAGAATGATCCATATTCATTAATATAGCAGGTGTGTGACCAGGTCACAGGTCATGTTATGCAATTTCTCCTGAGAATTAGGTTACTATCTCACCAGTACACATAGATTTGCTCATTTGGAAAATTAGAATCAAAATCTAAAAATCCTATAATTTATTTTCAGTCTTTTTCTGAGAGCCAAAAATACAAAGAAGACTTAATCCTCTATGAATGTTTAATGGACTGTCCTTTCTTTGAAATTGGACCTGTCCATTTATAGTACAAAGGGGTGTTTCTGACAAAAGACTGATGAGCACCCAGACAGCGTAAACCCTGATCTGGCTGCAAAATGTTGTGCCAGTCATATTGGTAAAGGTTTCAATTCAATATCACTTACGGTTTTTGAGTAGTCGCCACAAAGTCGCATTTTTTAAATCTATTTTTAGCAGTGGTGGCTATCTTGAATTTCCTACCGACCTGAATTTTTGCTAGGATCAACTATACATCAAGAGCAACATTCTTGTGAAGTTTCATGAAATTCCATCAAGCAGTCTCAGAGGAGAAGTCGCCACACATTTTTCCTATATAACTCTACATAAACAAAGATGGCCGGTGGCGGCAATAATTGACATCCAATCAAAATTAACTTTGGTAAGTACCAACTACATGTCGTGGCAAAGGTTCCAAATCAATATCACTTATGATTTTTGAGAAATAAGTCACCACAAAATCACATTTTTAAAATCTATTTTTTGCCGTTGTGGCCATCTTGATTTTCCGGCCGACCTGAATTTGCTAGGATCAACTAGACATCAAGAGCAACATTCCTGTGAAGTTTCATGAAAATCTGTCAAGTAGTTTCAGAGGAGTAGTCGCCACAAGTTTTTCCTATATAACGCTATGTAAACAAAGATGGCCACTGGCAGCCATCTTTATGGCCGCTGGCTGCCATGTTTGATATCGAAACGAAATGAATCTTGGTTAGGACATCAGTCATTTTGGTAAAGGTTCCAATTCAATATCACTTATGTTTTTTGAGTAGTCGCCACAAAGTCACATTTTTAAAATCCATTTTTAGCAGTGGTGGCCATCTTGAATTCCCTACCAACCTGAACATTTGCTAGGTTCAACTAGACATAAAGGGCAATATTCCTGTCAAGTTTCATAGAATTCCATCAAGCAGTTTCAGAGAAGTAGTAGTTTTCCTACATAATTCTTATGTAAATGTAACAAAGATGGCCACTGGTTTTTGAAAAGTAGTCGCCACAAAATCACATTTTTAAAATCTATTTTTAGCCGTGGCGACAATCTTGAAATTCTGACCAACCTGTATTTTTGCTAGGATCAACTCGACATTAAGAGCAACATTCCTATGAAGTTTCATGAAAATCCGTCAAGTAGTTTCAGAGGAGCAGTCGCCACAAAAAAGGTTTAGAGATGGATGGACAGACAGACAGACAGACGACGCACCATGGCATAAGCTCTGCTGATCTTTGATCAGTCGAGCTAATAAAGTGCAACAGCAGAAATATGTCTGATATTTAGTATGGCAGCATGTGAACGCATTTGCATTTAGTATTGCAGTATGTCTAGCATTCGTAGCCGGTAAGATCCTGAACTGAGTGCAATTTAAGCTAATTCCATCTGAGCATCATGTGTAGTGCATGATGTGCAGTGTGCCCAAGGGAAAAGGTATTTTTTGCTACATTTTAGGAAGTTTTTTTTTAACTGTTTCTTCAGAATATCAATTTTAATAGATCTTCACTAAACTCCACTTGGTGAAATGGTCAATTGGTCAACCTGTACAGTCAGAAATGGTAGCTACAAATTCTTTAAAATAAAGATCAAATAAAATCGATCCAGTAAATAATCAATGTCTGCCGATTCACTCCAACATGACATGCCATGGAATTCAAGCTTAAGCCAAGCAGGACTTGATAATAAAGTCCAAGCAATCCCGAGTTAGAATATTATTCTCTAAAATCCTTATCTTCTGATTCATAGTTTTATATTTTAAGTTGTACATAAAGACAGGGTGTAACCACACAATGACAAAAGTTGCATACTTCCGAAATAAAGCTTAAATAAATATGAAAATTCCATGTCTAAACAGTTCTTATACTCCAGGTGTTCTATTGTATATAAATGTATATAAAAACATGCTTTAATGTATATATACTGGACGTGCATCGTATATAGCTTTATATGAGAAGGTACATTGTTATCTTGGCTTACATAGTAAATACACTATTGTACACAGGGTGTAATATAAACAAGTATGTTTTAATATCTAAAACGAGATTTCATGTCACATGTCCCATAATGGATAGAAATGTGTATGAAGTATTGACCCATTAAAACAAACAAGAGCTGTCAGAGAACAGCGCATCTCGACTATTCGATTTTTCAGAGAATAATAAATTATATAGCTAGTATATACCATCAGAAAACAAGGCTAAAACAATGTTGGGTGGGGTTGGGGGATGGGGCTTGTATAGAAACTTGGGCCGATATAAAATTATGTGAAATTTTATTATTTTTCTCTGTTTTAATCCAAAATTGTTGTCATTTTAAAGAAATTTGTGGTCGAAAGGCAACTCGGGGAAGGAGCTGATATCTGGCAATTTTTATTGTGGCCTCATTTCATTTTTTTTATTGATATTTCATCTGTGTATCCGAATTTAATCTAAATTGTTTTATATGTAAATGATTGCGTTCAAATTAAAATATTAATATCCAAATAATGGAAGATAAAATGAAAACAATTCCCCTCCCCCTGTCCTCCATGTAAGGGGGTGGGGTGGGGTGGGTGGGGGGAGGGGTGGATGGGGGGGCAGGGGCAGGGCAGTTGCATATCCAACATTCAACATAGCTATTTATGTGTAAAAAAAAGTAAGTTTGGAGTGGGGTTGGGTGGAGTTGGAGGGCAACATAGCTATATGGGTAAGAACTAGGAGGCAACATATATGTGTAAGAATTGAGTAAAACAACACAGAAATATGTAAAAAAAAAAAAAAAAAAGTGTGGAGGGCGGGCGGGTGGAGGGAGTGGGGGTGAGGGGTGGAGGAGGGAGCCCATGACCCAATATGGGTGAAGTATGAATAAGATGCAAAATGCTATAAGAAATCCCAAACCAAAATTATAGATATATACATGCTTACATGCAAACCTAGATCTGCCTTTATTGCACATTTTATGGGCCATCACAATTTGGGTTCCATGGGAGCCCAGAATTTGCAGAAGACAAAGTTACTTACCCAACCCTTTACAACATACTATAAGGAAACACAATTCCCAAATTTAGTTCAGCTAGGACAAAAAATGTAAGAGATATAGACCTGTAAACACAGCTTACAGCAAAATTTGGTGTGAAACAGACACATTTTAAGGGCTATCAGAATTTGGGTTGGTTCCATGGGAGCCCAGGGGTTACAGGAACCAAAATTGCTTATGCAGCCCTTAAGATAATGTTATAAGGAAGCTTATGGCCAAATTTGGTTGTGCTAGGGTAAGAAATGTAAGAGATATTGACTTGTAAACACAGCTTACACGCAAAATTTGATGTGAAATGGGACACGTTTTATGAGCTATCATAATTTGGGTTCCATGGGATCTCATGGGTTACAAGAACCAAAATTGCTTATGCAGCCCTTGAGATAATGCTATAAGAAAGCCCATGGCCAAATTTGGTTGTGCTAGCATAAGAAATGTAAGATATATAGACTTGTAAACACTGCTTACACGCAAACCTTGATGTGGGATGCCGACTCTAACGCCGACGCCGGGGTGATTACATAAGCTCTCTTATTCTTCGAATAGTCGAGCTAAAAAATAATTTTTTACAGAAAAATATAAAAAAGTATGTGTGTGGGTTTCACGGCATAGTGATTATAATGGCACACCATTTCAATAAGTGTCAGAAAGAACAAAACAAGGGAGTTGAACTTGAAATGCAATGTGTTTTTACATCTTATGATCAGAAGAAAGATACCGATGCCTTTAAATTCCTTTATGAAAGCGAGTAAGGTAAAGATGGTTTGTCCTTGTTTGAGCAGGTGAACTTAATGGGTTAAACACAGTATACCATACATGTGATACTTTCAGGACCTCAATCTGGGAGTTTAGTGATTTTTTTAAGGGAGATTCATGCAAAAATCTGGGAGGTTTTTTCGCGGACTATTTTTAGCGCGCGAGCAGTATTTCATACCCAAATTCCATAAACGAATACCTAAAAATACACTTTTAAACAAGTTTCTTCATTTATGTCAGGGGAGATAACAAGAATGAGTAAAAACAGTTTTTAAACAATATTTAATTAATAACCAATGATAAACATGTTCGCTGTTCATTTCGCTGTTGTTTTTTTATGCTCAATAATTTACTTTAATACTTACAGACAGTGTCCCTTTAAAGTTTGTTGTTATATTTTCGTACTTACAAAACATAAAAATATTGAGAAAGTAAGAGTTTAAATATTATTTTTTTTACCCCACCCACTCCACCAAATATTGGCCGCGATTTTTCAAAAACGGCCGTGCAAAAGACGGCTGCACGGCTGGCTGCATACTAACTTCCACTCTGGAAAATAACCGATAGTATGAATCAAATTGAGTTCGATATACAATAGTACGAATCTAATTGAGTACGAAGTACGAAATTTCGTAGGAGTTGTCATTCTTGAATTCATTCTATTTCTGCTTATCAGCGAGTATTGATTCGAGAAAAAAATGTTTTTTTTAACTTGAAAAACACCCCATCTTGATTAAAAATGTTTGAGACCCCATCTTGATCGATTTATTTCAGATACCCATCCCTATTCCCCACACTTCAATTGTGTTTAATTAAATCATACATACTCATCAATTTCACGTTGACAAAGTCTACTTTCGTTTTCGCTATTCACTTTAACAACCTTGTAAATAAATGACGCCGGCAATTTGTTTCAAGTGGTATCTAACCTATTTAATTACATCATTAAAGACTTCATAAGTGTGCTGCTAATCCTTTGGTAAGATCAATTAAGCCAATAAACTGTTTGCAAATAACAGTTTCACCCACTTTCCCCCAGGCTATTGATCCAGGTCAAATCTAGGAATGTCACGTGACGGTCTCGCGAATCGCGAGACAATAACATCAAGTTGGCAGGTAATAGACCGATGATTTTCGAAAAATCGATTTTAGCAATTTTACGGGAGTTTTTCACACAATTCCGTGGGGCCGGGAGGAGGGTTAGAATTCCGTGAGATTTCATCTCACGCCGTGAGGTATCACATGTATGGTATACTGATTCGCAGGCAATGCTGAAACATACATATTCCAAAGGATTTGTACAATTGAATTGAATTGGGTTTTACGGCACACCAACACATGAAAGGTTATATGGCGCCTAACAGGAATGAACATGCCAGGCTCATCCTCCATTTATATCGATAAAATATTGAGAATGGGGCTCGAACCTTCTAACCTGCAGAGTTGCTGCAAATTCTATAGTAAACACTACACATTTACTGGTACCCTAAATGTGCTGGTAGCATGTGTGAAGGGTTGGTTGTAATATATATGACCTTAAGGGAAAACTAAGGGTTGCAGTAAATGTGACTGAGTGGCAGCAGCATTATTTGTTTTATTAGTTTCTGCATAAGACGTGCACACATCTATGTTTCAAAAGCTGTGTAATCCATACTCCATGTTAAGTTGCAAATTAAATATAAATCCTACAACAAAATCCAAACAAAGCTTGGGTGTGTTTGATACAAAGTCAGGAATATTTACTTCAATCGCTGCACCAGTGCATAAATATTCCTCCAGCTATTTATCGTAGGCGTGTGAAATGTCAGAATGTTATTTTCATTTATTTCAATATTTTCTTTTTATATATTTACATGTGACAAAAGAATGTTTAGAATTTCCCCATAGAAAAGAAAATAATTTCATTGATTTTAGTAGAATGAACTTTCTGTCTTTAGTTAAAAGATATTTATGTCTCAGGCAGCGTGATTATACACTTCTTTTTTTATCGTTAATCCTATTACTTCTAAAATTGTACGACACCATTTAAGATTTTATTATCTTGAATGCCATCCAAACTTTTAACCAATACAGTAAGGAACGGAACAATACATTTGAGAGCAAAAGTTGGTTTAACATTTCATTGTTCAATTTTGCTTAATTACAAACTGAAATATGTTGAAATCCCATAATCCCTTCAGGCGTCATTAGCGTAAATTAATGATGCAGACACATGCTTTCTAGTGCACAGAGTGATCGTCAATCTACAAGGCTGTATTAAGGCACCAATATATTTCTAATGTGAATGAAAAACATCAATTTAACCTCCAAAAAATGTAAATTATACTATCCCATCATAATATATATTAAATATGTTTTTTATTTTCTTGTAATCAAATTTTGTATGGGTACATTTGAACCATTTTCCATCATTTAACTGCACAAAAGTAGTGTGCGATTTATTTTTGGATGAACTATATTCAAGCTTGGTGCAAGTGCAGCTCAATGTTAATGTAAATTGATTGAAATTTATACGATAGGGCGTTAGAAGTTCCCAGTATATACGCATATCCATACATCTTTATTGGCTTATAGATTTTTGTGTCAAAATAGATTCGAATAGAGAAATAAAACAAAACCATTTGCCATATTGTCTGACTTTCATACTGCTATGGTTACAACAGAAATGATAACCAATGTCATTATACTATTCCATTTTAGACTGTTCCTCGATTCCAAAGCATGCAATTTCCCCATTTATATTTTGTTTTATTTTCATCCTCTCTA
Source organism: Cyrtodaria siliqua (assembly GCA_037043455.1). Classification (NCBI taxonomy): domain Eukaryota; kingdom Metazoa; phylum Mollusca; class Bivalvia; order Adapedonta; family Hiatellidae; genus Cyrtodaria; species Cyrtodaria siliqua. The sequence continues at coordinate 108,813 of JAWPHD010007052.1, read as the reverse complement.
GTTCTTTCTGATAAGTGCCTTTTCATTTATCAGTTAATCTGCTCCTGCCTAGAAGCAGAATAATTTTGAGGGTTCCTTATTAATATAGTTGCATTGAACCATCGCAGTTAATTAAATTTTTATATTATGTCAAACAGTTTTACTCATCACATGTAAAGGTAAATATTAACTCAATAAATACAACTTTTTAGAGCATTTTCGATTTCTAACCAGGTTTAGTAAGATGAAAATTCTACTTCAGCCATGCAGCTTATTATGTGCCCTTGGAAGATTAACTTTGACCTTGTAGATTGGTTGTGCTAGTGGAGAATACATAGTTATTTCCCCTGGTAACTCTCACCTTTTTAGACTGTGGCTTGTCAGATTCCTGGGGTAAGGCAAGCACAAAAGAAGAGAATGTATATGTAGATATGCAATCTGGCAGCAGACAACATAAATTTGTACATATGAAATCCGAAAGCCGGCAGAATACATCATAATATACAAGAAAATATGCAATCCGGCATCAGACAATATATTGAACTTGTATATATACAATCTGGCAGCAGACATCAAACTATATAAGTAAATATGCCATCTGGTAGCAGACAACATAATAAACTTGTAAATATACAATCCGGCAGAAGACGTCATAATATATAAGTAAATATGCAATCTGGCAGCAGACATCATAATGAACTTGTATATATACAATCCGGCAGAAGACGTCATAATATATAAGTAAATATTCAATCTGGCAGCAGACATCATAATGAACTTGTATATATACAATCCGGCAGCAGAAATCATAATGTATATGTAGATATACAATCCGGTTGCAGACGTCATAATGTATATGTAGATATGCAAGCCGGCAGCAGAAGACATAATTATAACAGCAGCAGTAAACTTTGGTGAAAAAAATAAATTTCTATTGTAATCTATATGCAAGGTAATAAATGCAGCTTCATTTTGGACAGTTATATTGGGTCATGCCAAGTTCATCAGACGAGGGGAATCAGGATGAGACGATGCTCCTTTGCCAGTGGTATGAACACATGCTGTACAAAGGTATTAAAGGTGTTATATCAGGAGTTGTATTAGCTGAGATCTAATCTAAATATTTAAAATTTAAATATACCATAAAAGTAACATAAATTTAATTAAATTTTCTATTAAAAAAGGAAAGAAGAAAAATACCATTACATTCTTAAACTCAAACTGAGGTACAAATTCAAACCTTATCTACAATGCATACATAAGACAATGGCTCATAAGATAGAAATCAATAGAGCAGTCATTAGGTTTCATGCATTGGAGATGATTATAAAGTTAGCAGGTAATTAGTGATCTTACCGATAAAGCCGTCTGCAAAAGTTCATGACAAAGAAAATAATGTGAGATTTTAAATTACTGATTAATGATTTGTCTGCAAAAGTTCAGAAAATGATACGAGATTTTAAAATAGTGATAAACGATGTGTGACACAGAAAATGATGTGAGATTTTAAAATAGTGATTAACGATGCTTTTACATAATTTACGAATTTTATTTGCTTAGAAAGTTATACAGTGACACAAAATGTTGACGAGAAGAAAATTCTTAACATCATTATAATCAAATAACATTTTTGGAGACATTCTTAAGTGAATTAAGTGTTGGTGGCATAGATAGCATGCTCGGTACAAATTGTACACAAACAGGATCATACTGGGAAGTTGTGGGCTCATGCATCCCTATAAACAAAGATGCAAAACTCATTTCCTATCATTCACTGCAATCTGAGGGAATTTGGAGGTATTGTTTTCAATAAAAACTTCAAACTTCATTTGTAGGCGGTTGAAATACACAGAAAAATCAAATTCACGCGTGGCAATTTTACCTCATTTATGTTGACATGTGCTATAAATGTCTTCCCTTCAAATGCCAGTTTCTTTATCTGTGACCTGAAAAATAAGCGTGGAATGCATCTTGTTAAAATGTCAGAGTTGTTGACTCGGGTTTCATAACAATAGAATTGTCTGAGAAACATAATTTTCTCTAAATCTCTTTAATAGAAATTTATTATGGTGTTTTGACTTTTGCAGTCAGAATTTAAACTGTCAATATTTTTTTTCCGCATTTCAATTATGTTTCAATTGCTTTTCAATACATGGATGGATGTGTGAGCCATGTTTGGTAAATGCACTAACATGAAATTGAAAACAGTCTTGATACTGCCGACATCAAAAAAAGAACAAGAGGTCATAGACCTTGAAGCTCTACTGATAGGTTTTGATAGCTAGATCAGCCATGGGAACCTGTGAAGTTTTATGGAAATAAGACCAACACTTTCAGAGTAGTCGTCACAAGCTTTTCCTATATAACTCTATGTAAAAAAAGATGGTTGCTGGCAGCCATGTTCAACACGTAATCAAATGAATTTTGTTTAGGACCAACCACATGTCATGTCCGTTATTTTATTTTTGAGAAGTAGTTGCCACAAACTTGTATTTAAGCTGTGGCAGCCATCTTGAATTTCCGGCCTACCTGATTTTTACTTGGGACTATTAAACTGGATATCAAGACAAACATTCCTGTAAAGTTTTATGAAAGTCATTTTGGTAAAGGTACCAAACCGATACCACTTTATCTTATTTTAGAGAAGTAGCTTAAAACTGTATTTAAAATCTATTTTTAGCCATGACAGCCATCTTGAATTTTAGGTCCACCTGATTAACTAGACATCAAGAGCAATATTCCTATATTCCTTGAAGCTCTACTGACAGGTTTTGATAGCTAGATCAGCCATGGGAACCTGTGAAGTTTTATGGAAATAAGACGAAGACTTTCAGAGAAGTAGTCTTCACAAGTTTTTCCTTGGTCGCTGGCAGCCATGTTCGACACGTAATCAAATGAATTTTGTTTAAGACCAACCACATGTCATGTCCGTTATTTTATTTTTGAGAATTAGTTGCTACAAACTTGTATTTAAGCTGTGGCAGCCATCTTGAATTTCTGGCAAACCTGATTTTTACTTGGGACTAACTATTTATCAAGACCAACATTCCTTAACGTTTTATGAATTTAAAGTCATTTTGGTAAGGGAACCAAACCGATACCACTTATGGTTTTAGAGAAGTAGCTAAAAACTGTATTTAAAATCTATTTTTAGCCATGACAGCCATCTTGAATTTTATTTCAACCTGATTTTTACTTAGGACCAACTAGACATCAAGAGCAACATTCCTATTTTACTAACTATTATGATTTATTATGCAACATTACCTATGCAACATTATAATCTCATTCAATTTTATCCTAGTCTAAAGAATTGATCTTTTTCCAGCTTATAAAAATGTCATAATGCTACCATAAATTTTAATTATGAAGCTATATCAATTAAATCCCTTACAACATCAACCTTAGTATATTAGTATATTTGCTGCTCAACAGTAATTTCTCCAAATCACCCTTTTGTAACATAAATGGAACGATCCGTATTCATAAATGTCCTTATGAATGTCCTTTCTTTGAATTTGAACCAGTCCATTTATAGTACAAAGGGGTGTTTTGGTCAAATGACTGATAAGCACCCAGACAGTGTACACCCTGATCAGCCTGCAAGATGTCGTGCCAGTCATTTTGGTAAAGGTTCCAATTCAATATCACTTTCAGTTTTTGAAAGTAGTCGCGACTTATTTTTTAAATATTTTTTTAGCCATGGCGGCCATCTTAAATTTCTGGCCAACCTGAATTGAATTGAATGTAGTTAAAAGGCTCATCAACACAGTATAGATTATTTAGAGCCACCCCAGAGAGAGGGGAAGGGTATATAGGAATCCGGGAACCGTGCCATACTCTTATTATCAAATAGATTCCTAAAGGTTCTTTAACTTGCTCGAAAGGATAGACATACACAGGACCACCCGGTTTACATCCCCATCCGACCGACGAGATTTTGTTAGGATCAACTAGACATCAAGAGCGACATTCCTGTGAAGTTTTATGAAAATACGTCAAGTAGTTTCAGAGGAGTAGTCGCCACAAGTATTTCCTATATAAGTCTATGTAAACAAAGATGGCCACTGGCGGTCATCTTTGACATCAAATCGAAATGAATCTTGATCAGGACCAAGTTCATGTCGCACCAGTCATTTTGGTAAAGGTTCCAATTCAATCACTTACGGTTTTTGAGAAGCAGTCGCAGCCATCTTGAATTTCCTACCGATCTGAATTTTTGCTAGGATCAACTAAACATAAAGAGCAATATTCCTGTCAAGTTTTATAAAATTCCATCAAGTAGTTTCAGAGGAGTAGGCACCACAAGTTTTTCCTTTATAACTCTATGTAAACAAAGATGGCCGCTGGCGGCCATGTTTGACATCCAATCAAAATTAACTTTGGTTAGGACCAACTACATGTTGAGCCAGTCATTTTAGTAAAGTTTCCAAATCAATATCACTTATGGTTTTTGAGAAGTAGTCGCCACAAAATCACATTCTTTAAAAACTATTTTTAGCTGTGGTGGCCATCTTGAATTCCCGGCCGATATGATTTTTTGCAAGGATAAACTAGACATCAAGAGCAACATTCCTGTGAAGTTTCATGAAAATCCGTCAAGTAGTTTCAGAGGAGTAGTCGTCACAAAAACAGGTTTACAGACGGGACAGATGACAGACGACACACCACGGCATAAGCTCTGCTGATCTCTTTGATCAGTCGAGCTAAAAACTACTGTCTCTCAAACTCTCAGAGACAACAAACATCTTCAACGGTTGTTTGATTATTTGCTTATTGTCTTACTTGTGAAATGAATTATTATTAAGTAAACATTTGTAAAGGATTACTTACCATTTATATATCTGCGTTCGTCGACTGCCATGGAACGTCATGATTCCCTGATATGTAACCCCCAGATACATCTGATTGCCTTTCTGATCCTGAAATGTTGCAAACATGTCTCATAATTAATCATAAACCCAAGTTTTCCACATTTCAAAAGTGCAGTTCAGTTTTTCTACAATTTTAGTGCTTTTTTGAATAAGAATATTTTAAAAGCTGAGAAATTTATGGACAATAAATAACCTGTATATTTTAATGTCCAGCTCGACAAAAGCTTCTGTAACAAGCACCTATGGATTCATATGTCTCGTCTAACAGGGACCAGACTCCATATAATTAGAAGTCGAAAAAAGGGCCACAATTGTGCTTAAATGCAATACAGAGTTATGGAACCTGTGTATCTGAGTGCCTTTATAGATGATACTCAAGATATATACAGTTTGGCTGAAGCTGAATAAGTAATTTTGAAAAACTAAAGTGAATGTTGACGCCAAGTCGCTGTCACCACAAAGTGACACCTATGTACGCCAACTGGTTCGAAGGCGGGACAAAACGGAAGTCTACCGTATTTAAAATGTTAACTAGATTTAATAGGGTCAAGAGATTTCAGGTCCCTGTTCGAGATTTGGTACTGTTTCAGATAATTCGACATTTGCTCGACTGCCATAGATGGCTCAATTTGTCCGTTGTTTGTAATTGCAGGATTGCAAACCTTCACTTTGTGAGGATCCACACCATATGTGTCCAGGGTGGAAGCTTTCTTCAGAAAGCTGGCCTCTGCTTCTGCAGGCACTTGGCCCCTGAAATAATCATATGAGCAAGAGTTTAAAATAAGACGATGATGTTCTGTTGTTTTTCCTTCCCTTAATGTGGTAAACTGCAGTTATTAAACTTTCATTTCACATAAATATGGAGTTACATAATACTTATTTTACCACAAATGCATGTATCAAATATACCACCATTTATTTTTATAATAAAGATGTTACTACAGTGTTTAAAATATAACGAAGACATCATGAAATTCACTTGCCAGGTACAGTTCATCAGAGTAGTAAATCGCTACTGTTCACTGACATATGCATATCATCTCAAGGATGGCTCAAATTTCTGTACTATTGGCATTTTAAATATTGAGTTCTGCTCAACCCGGGGCTAGAGGCCGTCAACGGTAGCAAGCACCCGAGACTGCAATATTTTTTTTGTATTTTTAGAGTTCAAATTTCTCCTCTTATATTTTTGTTTTCTACTGTGCCTTACCGGGTGGCAGAACTATAAACCTTAGGAACACACACAAACTTACGTCAATGTCTTATGCAGGTCTAGTATTTGCAGCTCCTGCTGGACATTCTGATTGGGCAGCATTTTAAACTCAGCCACGTACCCAGGCAGATGGTCCTGCGGGTCATAGTCCCCTACCTCCGCTGTAATACAATTATTACGGTAATATAGTAGGGCGGTATTTCTGTTTTTGTTTTGAACATCTTATTTTTAAACTTTTGTTGCGTTATTTATTTGTTATCCAGTGTGCTTTATTTATTTGTTATCCAGTGTCGAATAAACATTTCATAATTATAAATATGTATTATTTGTGTATTTATAATATTAAAACATTGTTGACAAACAACACGCTATATGATTACACATATTAGTGTGTCTGCAAGTGTGTAAGTGGGTGCGTGATCTTACCCACGTTCAGATTTCTTCCACCCGAATGTATGAATGAATGACCAGCTTAGGTCATACAGGGTTGGAATAGGGAATAAAATAGGATAACAACTGGTCCTGTGTCTGCAGGAGGTGAATATCATGTTTTGATCCAATTCAATTCAAACTATTCAAAAACACATTGCAGGAGCTCTACCTCCAGATGGGCATGACAAATGGCTATTTGTATGGCCTCTGCCAACTGGGTCATCCCAATGTGAAAACAAGTGTAAACCAGCCGTTATTGTTACATCATTCATTATCAGAGTTACATTTCACCTCATATGAGGTTCTGCAGACAATGGTTCAGTAGCACGAAATATTTGCATAACCATCTCTTTTATATCGTAAATGGCGAATCATTATATGGAAATTGTAAGACATCTTTTTATTATTAAAACAATTTCCTGGAATAAATTCTGCACACATTTTGTGTTAACCAATAAACACTTCATATCCTATGCACCACCAGCCCAGCGTTTAATCCATGTGCAGCTGATGGTAATTTATTTCCAAATCCACGCATAAAGGCATATTATCTCCCTAATAACACCTTTTGTTTTCCCCACTTTCATGCAAAGAGAGATTAATGGCAATTTTGCTAACTATGATCTTAAAATTGCAACCTCATTAGCATATCCTGTATTTAACATTAAAACGTGACGTTTAAAAAGGTTTACACACACATGGACTCTTCCTGGAGAAATTATTTTTCTTGCAGGATAGTCATAATATTTAATATTTCATTTTAAATGGATTTCCTAATATTAAATGTTTTAATTCTAACGGCTGGAATTATATCATTTCTTTTTATGGAGTTACGCTTGTGTATAGTGTGTTACCCTGTACAAATTTAAAGAAACTAACCCGCCAAATGACAGCAAAATTAAGCTACAAAACCATTTATCAAAACTCTATTCAGGTGTTCATTTCATTTAAGAATGTATATGTGCCAATTAAAGTATAGGTGTAATCATGGATTCTTAAGATATCCGTGATTGAATATGCATAAAATAAAATTATTAGTTTGTAACTCTTAATTCGAAGCTCCAGTTTTAGGGTTTGGCCTGGATGGTTAAAACTGTTTATACTTTGTCTATAGAGCGTGGATTCTCAAAAAATATATAAGTTACACATATACCTCATCATCAATTCATTTAGTAACGGTAAACATATCTTGTAAAATTTGGCTGTTGTTGGTGGGATATCTACTTTAACATACATTTGTGTGTGATTCGACGCAGTTTACACATGCATAACTCCATAAAATATAACTTTAATCCCATCATAAACATCTCTTGCAACGTTTTGGGTACAAGGAAATCTTACACTGAATAATATATGCAGCAAGGAGGTTGGCATCTTGTGGCGAACAGAGCAACCGACCATGGTGTAGGTCCCGCCGTAACTGCAGGAACAAATAGTACCTGAAATGAACGATGATATAATGACATAACATACACAACAACCGACCATGGTGTAGGTCCCGCCGTAACTGCAGGAACAAATAGTACCTGAAATGTACGATCATATAATTATGTACCATACACGGCTACCGACCGTGGTGTAGGTCCCGCCGTAACTGCAGGAAGAAATAGTATCTGAAATGTACGATCATATAATGACGTAACATACACAACAACCGACCATGGTGTAGGTCCCGCCGTAACTGCAGGAACAAATAGTACCTGAAATGTACAATCATATAATTGTGTACCATACACAACAACCAACCGTGGTGTAGGTCCCGCCGTAACTGCAGTAACAAATAGTACCTGAAATATACGATCATATAATTATGTACCATACACAACAACCGACCGTGGTGTAGGTCCCGCTGTAACTGCAGGAACAAATAGTACCTGAAATATACGATCATATAATTATGTACCATACACAGCTACCGACCTTGGTGTAGGTCCCGCCGTAACTGCAGAAACAAATAGTACCTGAAATGTACGATCATATAATTATGTACCATACACAACAACCGACCATGGTGTAGGTCCTGCCGTAACTGCAGGAACAAATAGTACCTGAAATATACGATCATATAATTCTGTACCATACACAGCTACGGACCGTTGTGTAGGTACTGCCGTAACTGCAGGAACAAATAGTACCTGAAATATACGATCATATAATTATGTACCATACACAGCTACCGACCTTGGTGTAGGTCCCGCCATAACTGCAGGAACAAATAGTACCTGAAATGTACGATCATATAATTATGTACCATACACACCTACCGACCATGGTGTAGGTCCCGCCGTAACTGCAGGAACAAATAGTACCTGAAATATACTATCATATAATTATGTACCATACACAACAACCGACCATGGTGTAGGTCCCGCCGTAACTGCAGTAACAAATAGTACCTGAAATGTACGATCATATAATTATGTACCATACACAACAACCGACCATGGTGTAGGTCGCGCCGTAACTGCAGGAACAAATAGTACCTGAAATATACGATCATATAATTATGTACCATACACAACAACCGACCGTGGTGTAGGTCCCGCCATAACTGCAGTAACAAATAGTACCTGAAATATACGATCATATAATTATGTACCATACACAACAAACGACATTGGTGTAGGTCCCGCCGTAACTGCAGGAACAAATAGTACCCAAAATGTACGATCATATAATTATGTACCATACACAGCAACCGACCGTGGTGTAGGTCTTCATTCATATTTTCATTTGCACTTATGACATCAAGTCATGCTATTACGACATCGCGTCATGCTATTATGATGCAACTCAGTGTGTTCTCAGAACTGAATGAGCATTGTAATTGCTGTGAGAAACAGACTAAGACTGTTTGTATCACTCAGTGAGGAATGAGATTTTTGAAACCAAGAATCACAAAATTCTAAAAATTAAATTATTCTAAAATGATTTAATAGACTGTTTTAATTGCTTTTATTTTTTTTGGCAAAAATTTTCAACCCACAAAAATGCATTCCTACTGGCCTTTTTTTCTCCTTTCGGTCTAACTAAGTTACAAAATACTGTTGTAAATTTAAAGGGAAAGGGCCACCACCCTTTCTTGTAGTATTATCAATTAAAACATTTAACTCTTTAAACCTCATATAAACATTTCTTGAAAGACACAGAAAGAAACATAAATTTAAAACTGCTACTAAAGTATTATTGCATGACGTAGATACTACTTTTACTACTGCGTGACGGCACTGGGTATCGACACTAATCCGAACTGAATAGCTGTGCAACTATTATCAGATAATTGATTAATACATTTACCTGTGGTTTAATTTACCTGTTCAAATTTTTCTACGTCATCAAATAAAATCTTATTCTCGTTTTTCACAGATATTACATTGTGTGAATTGTAGGTATCTATCGTTGTGTTTTTATATCAATTTAAATAAACACACACGTTTCTGAAGTAAAGCATGGCCGGAAAATTTTAATAAATAACTGCTTTTATTTTCCACGTTTCGTTATTTGGATCAATTTATGAATCACGCAAACTTTCTATAGAAAAGATGCTTAAAATTTCAATTTTCATTTTCTCAGATCAACTCACATTTTACGAGTTCGCGAGTGCTAAATTCGTATAACAGAATTAATGAGGTTTGGGTTTTCAGGCTTGCTTTTTAAGTGTCTTTTAAGGAATAATTTTTTTGTGCAAAAGCTCAAAGTGTAGTTAGATCACAAAACACAATTTTATAGCCCTAAAGCAAAAAAGCCTAACATGTGCCAAAAATGACGCAAACCTTTATTTAGCATATTTAAGAAAGAAAGACGGGAAGAGAAAGAAGAACAGAAAAGAAAGACGGGGAGAGAAAGAAGAACAGAAAAGAAAGATGGGAAGATAGAGAAGGCTAGAAAGATGGGAAGAGAAAGAAGAACAGATAAGAAAGACGGGGGGAGAAGAAGAACAGAAAAGAAATAAGGGAGAGAGAAAGAACAGGAAAGACATGGAAAGAAACACTGTTCAGTTGTTTTCGAGCCGCCCCAAAGAGAGGGGAATCTGGGTTCCTTACTCTACTTTTAATATCAAATAGTTCCTATGGTTCTTTAATGTGCTCGGAGTATAGACTCAGATACGTGGTCCAGTTTATGTCTCCATCTGAAGGACAAGGCTAGAAGTGTTTTTCCGAAAGACATACCGAAGTAACCCAGCAACATCAGATTCAGAATCAAACATGCTATTCACTGGGCCACCGTGGCCCGAAACAGACAGATTTTTTTATAACTTTTATAACTGTTTGAATCCTCCGCTGTTCTCCAATACATAATACCAAATAACAACCTATTGCAATAATAATATTTAACTAGGAGTATTTGCTGGCAATAGGTTCAAATTTATGCCAATACTACAAGTTTTGTTTTTCCATAACATCTATTTGTAGTGTATTTTCAGAACGCATTTCATAAATATTGATCAGCAGTTTGTGTTTACAGACTACACACATTGTTGAATGGGGTTTTAGGTAAGTTTTCAGCACATTTTAGGCTGTATAAGTGTCAACTAATTTAGTGGTGGAGGCAGACCACCCAAAATTCCGTCTGAAAAAAAAAAAAAAAGACTTTGCATAGTTGTGTATGTTAAAATAAATAAATTCTAAAACCTGATAGGTATTATACATAAAACATTCATTTTATTGAAAATGTTCCATTAAAAAACATTCCCCTAAAATCACTCCATTCTTTTCCCAATTTGGACGGTCTCGCGCTTCTTTTTCCCAAAATCAGCAGGCCTAGGCCTTTTCCCTAGATTCCTGATTCGAACCTGCAGCGGTGAGAGGTGAGACGGTTTCAAATGCAGCAAGGATTCAAACAGCTGGAGCCTCATTTTGATTTTTGTTACCCAGATTATTTTTTTCCTAACATAACTGAAATACCACAAGTAATAATCTGTTATTTTATTTGTCCAGAAAAACATTCATATTTGATGCAGTATCATTTGCAAACAACATTCTAACTTGGTTTATATAAACAAATACTCAATGCTGATTGGTTATTATACCGAGGTCAATACTTCTTACTAAATCACGACGTCACTTCTGTTTAGACATCATTTTTAACATGAGAAAAAGAAATAAAATAAGAAATTAAACATTTCCATCATTTCTTATGGTGATCAAAACCTGATGTTGGGGACTGTGAAAACACTGAACTCATGGGTATATGTTTCTTGCTATCAATGGTCTTTCCAGTCCTGCCCACCAGGTACTGATCGGCACAATAAAAGCGTTCTGGAAATATTTTATTTCTCAGATTATGTACCTTATATCGATAGGTCGGTTCCCGACAATGGAAACAATTAGTTATAATTGACCATACAGAGATACATATCCTCCTCAAAATAATCAGTTTCAAATGTTCAATAAGTTAAGGTGAAGTGCCCGTCAGGTTGTCAGATGCTTTTCACACTTTTATGGAAGTTGATGGTATGAAAATCATTCCCGATGAAAACAATTACCTCGTAATCTCCTCATGTAACTTCATTGGATCTTCCGGGTAGAACTTCACTCGAAAACACAAAACGCATGGACTTACACCTGAAAACAGATGTAACAAATCAAGGTTTACACCGACCATCTTATTATAACCTTACATGTGTTGAAAATAATGTAAAACACCATACAGTTTAAACTTTTTACATTCAAATTGAAGAGTCTAAATTTCTCACTATAATAAATGAGCTCAAAGAATAACTGAATGTTTTGTTAACACATTAAAGGTTAATGAGAGCCACCCCCGAGACAAGAGAAGGATTCAGAGGAATCTGGGAACCTGTCATATTGTAACAGATTACTATGGCTTCTTACCGTGCTCGGAAGATGGACTCTGATACACTGGACCCTGACCCCACTACACCCTCCCCAGTAAACGTCCCCATCAGGAAACTGCCCCAAAACATAACGAAAAAACTTAGTGGCGTAGAAGACAGGTTTAAGTCGGGTCCTCTTGATTTCAAGTCCATCATGTTATTCAAAGAGGAATAAAACAAGAGGTCAATGACCTTGAAGCTCTACTGATTGATTTTGATTTCAGGAAGTAGTCGCTACAGACTTGTTTTTTGAAAATCTACATTTAACCGTGGCGGCCATCTTGAATTTCCGGCCGACCTGAAATTTTGCTAGGATCAATTAGACATTACGAGCAACATTCCTGTGAAGTTTCATGAAAATCCTTCAAGTAGTTTCAGAGGAGTAGTCGCTACAAGTTTTCATTATATAACTCTATGTAAACAAAGATGGCCGCTGGCAGCCATGTTTAACGTTGAATCAAAAAGATTTTTGACAAGGACCAACATCATGTCATGCTGATCATTTTAGAAAAAGTCCCATATCAATATCACTTATAGTTTTCAAAAAGTAGTCGCTACAAACTTGTTTTTTAAAAACCTATTTTTAGATTTGGCGGCCATCTTGGATTTCACATCAACATGAATTTTTGCTAGGATCAACTAGACTTCATGGGCAACATTTCTGTAAAGTTTCATGAAAATCCATTCAGTAGTTTCAGAGGAGTTGTCGCTACAAAAAAAAGTTTACGGACAGACGGACAGACAGACGGACGGACGACGGACGCCGCACCACGGCATAAGCTCTGCTGATCTCTGATCAGTAGAGCTAAAAACAACACTTCCTGTTTCATCAATCAAATTAACAAGGCAGAACAGGAACAGACAGAAGAATTGATCTTAATTGATTCCCTCTATAATCAGAAGGGTTAGACTCTCCAATTAGAGAGTTACAAATTAGATATAGATCTATGGAATGCGACACTGCCTAGGAGACTAATTTAATTGCTGTTTGCTTCAGGAAAAAACAAAATCATTTGTGAAATGGAATCTTATTACCAAGCAAGACCGTTAAATCACTAAATTCCCACCCCCTCACAAGCTTAAATTCTACCACCTAAAATTCCTACCACCCAATCCTTAAATCCTCTAAACCCCTTAAAACTTCACCCCTGTTCCACCATTTAATCCATCGATCTCTAATTCCAGCCTTAAATCCTCCCACTCCCATCCAACTCTTAAGTCCTCCCACTCCCATTCCCACACTTAAATTCTCCCACTCCCATTCCCACCCTTAAAGCCTCCCACTCCCATCCAACCAAATCCTCCCACTCCCATCCAACCCTTAAATCCTCCCACTCCCATCCACACTTAAATCCTCCCACTCCCATCCAACCAAATCCTCCCACTCCCATCCAACCCTTAAATTCTCCCACTCCCATCCACACTTAAATCCTCCCACTCCCATCCCACCCTTAAATCCTCCCACTCCCATCCAACCCTTAAATCCTCCCACTCCCATTCCCACCCTTAAATCCTCCCACTCCCATCCACACTTAAATCCTCCCACTCCCATCCAACCAAATCCTCCCACTCCCATCCAACCCTTAAATTCTCCCACTCCCATCCACACTTAAATCCTCCCACTCCCATCCCACCCTTAAATCCTCCCACTCCCATCCAACCCTTAAATCCTCCCACTCCCATCCAAACCTTAAATCCTCCCACTCCCATCCAAACCCTTAAATCCTCCCACCGACGTCCCACCCTTAAATCCTCCCGCCTCCATCCCTTCCTTAAATCCTCTCATTCCTGTCCCAACCTTAAATCCTCACCTAGCCAATTATACATCATAGCGCACACGCACACGCACCGAGTTTTGCCCTTTTTGAAGACAGGTAAGTGTCACGAGACCTGTGACGTCATTGGTACTAAGCGATTAGCGGCTCCGCATTAAGTCTGCATTGTCTATGTTGGATTACAGTTTATGGTACGTGTTAAAAATGCCGTGTACTGTTGCTGGGTGCAAACGTGTACATACAAAAGGACAATATAATAATATCAGTTTCTTTCGTGTTCTAAATCAGGTTAATGATTAAGATTCGCAGTGTGGGTGGACCGTTGCTGACGAAAATCGCCCGTCTCCTCAAAAAAGTGGGAACCTTCGAAAGACGTGCGAGTTTGTAGTAACATTTTGCGTGGGATTTGTGGGAAGTCCATCTTTTGGTTTCTTTTTCGTTGAATTTGGAGAACAAACGGCCATGCCGATTACAAAAAACAGTGGTACCAACAATATTACAAAAAATGAGAAGTGCCTAACCCCACCGTCTCCAAGCAAGTTTTATTTGCCGATTCAACCGGTGTTGAGGAGTAAATTAATAAATGAGGTAACATAAAAGTTTTTGTTCTATTATCTTAGCACTTCATCAGGTATACATATGCTAAATTGTAGTAAGGTATATAGTCTTAGATCTTTATATACACCGTGATTGTTTAGCTGTTGAATTAGAAGCATGCGTCCTTACGTGAATCAGTCAAGAGCTGACGGCGCTAATATAATGTATCCGTCTTTTTCAAAAGATTGCTAAAAAGGTTCAGCACATAAATTTAAATGAATCCTGTGAAAGAAACACTGTGTCTTTGTTTCAATATATATTTTGTAGGTTTATTTATTTTTTAACTATATACCCTCTTCATCCAATAGTGTTATAGATCAGGGCTTCTAAAATTTTAAAATGCAAATCGGTCCAGGTTTTTAACTGCCGTAAGAATCGCGCTTACTTTGAAAAAATCACTAAAATCGCCGTACCCCACCCACCATGTCAGCTGCACCATGAATTTTTTCCGTTCAGTCATTGATATAGAGAACTATTTAAAATGTATGTTTGTATTATATTTGTATTATTTCTAACTTACTTTATCACAATTTGTACATTTTAATGACTGACATCATGTCTTCGCTTTACTGAATGAATAATTTTCACTCAATATTAATATTGTTGATCATTTGAGGAATTGAACCGGAAGTGTCTAATAAACCGGGTAGGTATAAAACGCGGACTAACTCGCGCGGACTAGCGGATTATATACGATTTTACATAAATTTGAGTAATATCATTTTTCATCAATTAGCTTAATTAATACCAAATGTTACGACTAACGAAAACAATTTCGGTCCGACTTAAAAAAAAAACGGTGTTATGTTTGATCATTTTCCTTAATATTATACTTAAAGTTATTGTAAAAAAAAATCAAACAAACAATTAAACACATCTCGGTATTTTAACGACGCAAACAAATTTCAGTCCCAGCTTTGGCCACTTAAAAAAACAAACCGACACAAGCAAACAGGCTAACACCTTACGACTAACGGTATATCAAAGAAATCACAGACGGTAACACTCGCTTCGGTGAACCGCAGAACGCGTGATATACTTTCACTGATCACACATCAAAGGCGTGCTGTGCTACATGGCTACAGACTCTTCCGGAAAACTCCCTACTATCGGTAATGGTTTAGTCCAAATTGACCAAATTGACCTACTTTCGCAAAGCGAGTGACAAACAATCGTGTTATGGATCAAAGAATATTGCCGCAAGGCATATTTCAAGGAGTGTATAAGGTAATTGTAATTTTTTAACGACCGATAGATAAAATATCTGGGACCGATTTTAACAGAGATTTTGAAAAGAAAATCGGTCCGGAGAAACAGAATTCGGTCTGAGGACCGACAAACCGGCGATTTTAGAAGCCCTGTTATAGATCTATATCTATTTATATATCGCCGTCCGTCTACATATGACAAAATATAAGGCAGAAAATTGATAATGTTACTAACTATAATATTAGTTCAGTAATGTTTTATGGCAAAACAATAACGGCTCTTAATAGCTCATGCAATAAGTAAAATAATTGCCTTACAATACAATATATACTTTTTATATTATGGTAAATTTGATCTGTTGGGTCTGTTGTTTCGATCTCTACATGCACATAATACATAATATCGTGCTCATAATACATTTGGCTATATTATTTAGATCATAGTATGTTTTATCTCTTTGTGCGCGATAAACATTCCTACGCATCATAATATTCGTATCATATATCCGTCTTGTGCAGTACGCGGCTCGCCACGGCGGTATTGCACCGCTCACGGAATTGCAATAAACAGGAAATGTATCATAAAACTAGGTGCATTCTTTTTTCAAATACCGACGTATGTACCCTAATTCGGCTGCACTTCAATAGGGCACTGCAATTGTTGATTAGTCGTTGTGGTATATTGTTAGTTAAGGGCACGTGGAGAGCGTATCATACTGCAAATCCAAATCTACGTGCCACTCCTTGAGTGTTTTGGCCACCAGGTGGCGGGGACTTATGGTATATATATTCTCCCTGGTACTATAGAAATTATATACTGTGTCATTAATTATGTTTTTTTTTTTTTTTGTGTTTTTTTAATCAATTATGTGAAAACTAAACATATACTAAATATATTTTTTCAATGTCTACTTTTCGGCAAAAGTAAAGTCCTTATTATCTGACGCTTGTATTAATGTACAAGTATTAGACCATGTCCATGCATTCGGAATATACTACATTTCGTGCTAAGTGTACACTAAATCGGTCGCCCAGATTTTTTGAAAATAACACGAATACTGTAAACTTGAAATCACCGAAACACATACCAATCAATATTTTATTAAGTTTATCAACAATGTTATCTGGAAAAAATGATTTCAGATTACATTGTTAATAAACCAAATAAAATATTGGTATGTGTTTCGGTGATTTCCAGCTTTTAGTATTTGTGTTATTTTCAAAAAAACTGGGTTACCAGGAATGTGTATATAACAAGAGCATCAATGTAATTTTTCCCTTTCCCCTTGCAGAAATGTATATATAACAAGAGCATCAAGAATTGCAGGGCAATCAATAGTCCCCCACCGGGCCACACAAACATTTTCCAGGCATTTTTTATGATGGAGGTCAAAGATCAAGGTCACAACTACCTTATTTTGGTACAGCTATCGCAAGATGTATTCACATACCAAGTTTGGTGTCTCTAAGTGTTATAGTATTGAAAATACGGTCCGGACAAGCATTTTCTATGACAGAGGTCATAGGTCAAAGTCACAATGACTTTATTCTGGTACACGACACACCGCTATCCCAAGATGTATCCACATCCCAAGTTTGGCATCTCTTAAGTGTTATAGTATTAAAAATACGGTCCGGACAAGCATTTTCTATGACAGAGGTCACAGGTCAAGGTCAAAATGACCTCATTTTGGTACGTGACACATCGCTATCACATTCACATACCAAGTTTGGTATCTCATAAGTGTTATAGTATTGAAAATACGGTCCAGACAGAGGTCACAGGTCAAGGTCACAATGACCTTATTTTGGTATGCGACACACCTCTATCTCAAGATGTATCACATACCAAGTTTGGTATCTCTAAGTATTATAGTATTGAAAAAACGGTCCAGACAATCATTTTCTATGACAGAGGTCACAGGTCAAGGTCATGACCTTATTTCAGTATGTGACATACCGCTATCCCAAGATGTACATACCAAGTTTGGTATCTCTAAGTTCCGGACAAGCATTTTCTATGACAGAGGTCACAGGTCAAGGTCACAGTGATGTTATTTTGGTACGCAACACACCACTACCCCAAGATGTATCCACATACCAAGTTTGGTATCTCAAAGTCTTATAGTACTGAAAATATGGCCCGGACAAGCATTTTTGGAACATTTTCTATGACAGAGGTCACAGTGACCTTATTTTGGTATGCGACATACGCTGTCCCAAGATGTATTCAAATATCAAGTCTGGTATCTCTAAGTGTTATAGTATTGAAAATACGGTCCGGACTAGCATTTTCTATGACAGAGGTCATAGGTCAAGGTCACAGTGATCTTTTTTTGGTACACGACACAACGCTATCCCAAGATGTATCCACATACCAAGTTTGGTATCTCAGTCTTATAGTATTGAAAATATGGCCTGGACAAGCATTTCGGATGGACAGACGGACGGATGGACAGGGTGCAAACCTATAGTCCACACCCCGGGACCGGTGGGGGACTAATAAACTGCCAATTCGAAAGACATTCTGAAAACATTCAGCTAATTTTTAGCTATTTGTATCTGTTTTCATAATTCTATATATTAACATATGAGCAGGGCGTAGGAACAAGACATCCATCATTCTGTAGTCTGCTGCCAATATACCAGACATCCACCACATATGTAACCTTTTAAGTCTTCTCGATATTGACAAATGTGACAAATTTATCACAGAAGAACTAGTGTGTAAATATTTACAGAAGCAGCTACGGACTTCTTCCGACAAATAAAACTCGCTCTTATTGATGAAAGTATAAGAACTAATCCTTATTTGTAGACGGATCAATTGGCCACGAGACATTTATCCACCCAGAATAAATATCACTCAAGACTGCTATAACTACTTGTGCTCTGAAGTTGATACAAATTGACAGTTCTGAGCCGAGTATACCTCAAGATATATGCATGGTCTCACGGCTGGAGTGGCGCAGTCGGTAGCGCAGCGGATTTGTAACCGGAGGCCCCGGGTTCATTCCTCCGTGGTGCCACTGAGTTTCGTCGTTGTGTTCTTGGGCAAGACACTTTCCCTTAGCCTCGTCCGTCGGATGGGGATGTAAACCCGGCGGTCCCATGTATCGGTCTATCCTCCGAGCACGTTAAAGAACCATAGGAATCTATTTGATAATAAGAGTAGGGCACGGTTCCCGGATTCCTAATATGTATCCGTCCCCTCTCTCTGGGGCGGCTCTAAATAACCTATACTGTGTTGATGAGCCGTTAAACAACATTCAATTCATCCACATGGTCTATGGTCTCACACCCACATGTTCTATGATCTAACCCCACATGTCTATGGTCTCAAACCCACATGGTCTATGGTCTCACCCCACATGGTATATGGTCTCACACTCACATGATCTATGGTCCTACACACACACACATGGTCTATGGTCTCAGACCCACATTGTCTCACACCCATAGGGTCTATGGTCTGATCCCCACATGGTCTATGGTCTCACACACACATGGTCTATGATCTCACACCCACATGCTCTCAAACCCACATGGTCTATGATCTCACACCCACAGTCTATGGTCACCCACCCACATGGTCTATGATCTCACACCCACATGGCCTATCTCACACTCACAGTATATGGTCTCACACCCTCATAGTCTATGATCTCACACCCACATAGTCTATGGTCTCACAACTGTAAAGTTTTATGAAAGTCATTTTGGTAAAGGTACCAAACCGATACCACTTATGGTTTCAGAGAAGTAGGCAAAACATGTATCTAAAATTTATTTTTAGCCATGGCAGCCATTTTGAATTTCAGGCCAATCTGATTTTTACTTAGGACCAACTAGACATCAAGAGCATTATTCTTATATTCCTAAATATTATGATTTATTAAGCAATATTACCTATGCAACATTATAATCTCATTCAATTTTATCCTAGTCTAAAGAATATATCTCTTTGCAACTTATAAAAATGTCACAATGTTTAGGGTTGGATACCGTTAAAATGAAACAGTACGGTAGTTTAATGGTACTGTTAACTATACCGCGTGAATCAACAATGACAGTGAACTTGTCCAATTCCAGAAGGCAGGGTAACCCATCTTCGATCAGTTTGCTTGACAAAATCGGTCTTATTTTCCAGGGCTTTTTTTCATAATTTTGGGAACATGACCCGTACCCCTGGAATTGGGAATTTTAGCGCGATTTTTCATAAAAGTGGGAATTTTAGCACGATTTTTTTAATAAAATTCGGAAAAATATAAAGTAAAGCATTCCTTTCATAATTATATCTTTTAATACTGTTTTTGTACACCAAGATAAACAGAAGCATTTATTTAAGCTCTTGAACCCAATCATTGGATTGGCACACTTAATTTTTTATTTTTTTTTAAATTGGGAATTTTTCCCTCAAAATTGGGAAAAAAATATATATTCTGCCATTGGGAATATGACCGAATAACAGCTATAAAAACGGCCAAAAAAAAGCCCTGTTTTCGTACTCGATTTATTTCATTTTCAGTTATTTTCCGCTTTAAAGTTACATGTTTTTTTTGTTATTTCATGTTCAGTTACAATTATTATATTATATTTATTGTGAGTTTCTTGCGTTTTAATTCCATTTAATTGTTGGAAAAAATTGATACGAAAGTATGTTTTCAAATGCGTGCCTCACTTCTAGACTAGTTCCACTTTATAAAGCTCGCCATAGACTATGACCGTTGGTTCCATAAAGTGTGTAAGTTACGTTCTATAAATAGACGTGGTTTCTCAATTAAATTGCTACAGTGAGCAAAATAATGCCAGTGAATCGCATGCTATGTGAGTCTGGGTGTAAATATTTAAACAAAATGACGACACGCTGATCACGGCGGTTTGGAGCTTAGGCAAAACAAAAAAATATGTGTGGTTCAGGTAACACTGGCAAAAAAAATAGGGTAGGTAGACTGATGAGCATCCAGGCAGTGTAAACCCTGATCAGCCTGCAAGATGTTGAGCCAGTCATTTTGGTAAAGGTTCCAATTAAATATCACTTACAGTTTTTGAGAAGTAGGCGAGACAAAGTTTTGTCGCATCACATTTTTAAAATCTATTTTTAGCAGTGGCAGCCATCTTGAATTTCTCGATCAGTCGAGCTAAAAATAACAGGTGCTCTGATACGAATATTATCAAACCTACAATTGATGTATGAAGGAAGACAAATGATGTAGGTGATCTATATATTTATATCATTTATGATAATGCTTATCGCATGTATAAATTACAAAACGTTGTCCCTTAACTAATTAATATATACCGTACCGTATAGTACAGTTTGTTATTATTAGATCTGCGATTCTGCTATAATTGCTTGTATTACGAGGGGCGTTCAATATGTAATGCCACTATGGTCCTAAAATTTAATTATGGTCCAATGTTGTAGTTATTGATACAGATTATGTTAAAATGAACCTTTCCTCCATTAATTTATCAAGTTTCAGATACTTCCATCCAATAAAAAATGTTTTTTGAGGGCATTTTTTAAGACATGTAAATGATACTGAACACGCCAAAAACGGAAAAAACTATTTTGACTAAAAATCAGATTTCGACGGCCAATATGGACTTTTCTTGCCTAAACCACAAACTTTTATATCTTACATCTGAAAATGTTAGCAGTTTTTATTTGTAATGTGTTTATTTTTGAGTTTATTGCTCCTTAAATGTTGTCAGTGCGACAAAATATAGCTGAAATTGTATGCTAAAAAAGCGAAGAACCACTTCAGGCTTTAATATTTTTGGAGCAGTGTAACTAAAATTGTTGATTTTATATTATATTTAGAGTAGGGATCCTTCGATTCGTTACCCATGTATTTAAAACCATTTTCCGTCATATCTTCAAACTGAATTTGACTATTATTTTTATTGGAATTTGATATTTTCAGAACTTTTATATTTCCAAGTAAACGGCATTTCTTGCCTTGGATTTTATCGTTGTTTTGTATTGAAAACATCGTTTACGTAATATTTACACATACTTCTAGTTACAACAAAAGTTTGAATAAATTACTTTGCTGCAAAATGCATTTTTTTTGAGTCCGACATTACGACCTATGCAAATCCATTATACTGCTCTCACACTGTGGCGAATATGGTGGCGAATGGGCTTACGTATGCAATTCGCCACCAATTCGCAATGATCACAAGGTGATCG
The DNA here is from genome assembly GCA_037043455.1 of Cyrtodaria siliqua. Lineage (NCBI taxonomy): Eukaryota > Metazoa > Mollusca > Bivalvia > Adapedonta > Hiatellidae > Cyrtodaria > Cyrtodaria siliqua. The sequence continues at coordinate 86,700 of JAWPHD010007052.1, read as the reverse complement.
CCAGACATTCGTAGGTGTTCGTAAGCATTTGCGGTCGTTCATGGGGTGTTGCGAATATTAGGAACATGCTCCTAAAATTCGCCAGGAAAGCTTATTCTCATTGCTTTTGCAACATTTTCGTAAGCAATCGCAAGCCATTCTTATTGATGGCAAGGCATTTGTAGTGATCGTAAGACATTTGTATGGATTTGCTAGCATTCGTCTTGACTTTTCCTTAAGAATACCGTACGAATACAAGCAAAAAGTTGCGAATGCTTGCGAATCCATTACGAATAAAGCGAATGGGTTACGATTTTTTTGGTATTTTCTTGAGAATGCATTGAGAATGCGTGCGAACGGCTTGCCAACACTTGCGAGTAATTGCAAATGCTTGAGAATGACATACAAACATTAAGATTGTCTTGCAAATGCTTTGCTAATTCCTAGCGATTTCAATGCGAATATTGCACATTCGCCACGGGTGGTGTCGCTAGGGTAGCCAAAATTGTATAAAATACCCCATCTTCCCTTGTCCTATATACATTTCTAGTTCAACCATGGCCGAGGCTGCGAGGCAAGTGGCAACACTGGCCGTACTAGTTTCTCAACATGCTGTTGTTACACACCGTGCTGTTGTTGCTCTGCAGCAAGACGAACAAGAAATAAGGCAGCAGCAGCAGCCCCAACGTAGAAAACGCAAACAAAGAAGGCAAAGGTCATGTTGGGCGAGGGACTGGCTGTCACACGGAGAGAGGTTGCAGCACTCGCACTACTACAACCTGATGGAGAGTCTTCGGCAGAGAGACCCGGACAGGTTCAAGAACTTTACCAGATTGGAGCCGGCCTTGTTTGATGAGCTGTTGGACCGCATCAGGCACCGCATCACCAAGCACAACACCCGGTACCGTGATGCCATAGAACCTGGCCTGAAGTTAGCTGTTACGCTGCGCCATTTGGCAACTGGTTGGTGTCGTAGATGGCAGGAGTGTGTTCCAACCATTCGAACATGGTGTCTTGCTGGGCCTCAGTCAGTTTGGCACTGCGCCTGTCTGGCTTCTTGGCTGTAAACTTCTTGGCCTTTGAAGGAGGAGGAGTGGGGGAGCGAGAGGGGTCTGAATGACTGTCTGACATCTTGTCCCGCTCAGAGACCGCCTTCTCTGGTCTGGGCTTCCTGCCAGACTTGGCAGACTTGACCTTGACCTTCTCACTGGACGTCTTGGTCTGGTCACTGCATGCCGCAGCCTTCTTGGTCTGGTCATCACTGGATGCCGCGCCATCGGAAGCAGAGTCTTGGTGTTCAGGAGGATGGTCAGACTTGCCGCTGCCCCTGCCTCTGCCGCCACCGCCACTTCTGCCGCCCCTGGGCATGCTCAAGGATAAAAACTTTACTTTTTAACAAGCTTAAAACTTAAGAAGTTGACTAGGCGAATAAGTGACAAATAGAAACATTGGCAATGGGTATATGCAATTAGCCAAGAATGCGTTGTGTAGTCGTTTCATTCGTAAGGCGTTCGCAAGCATTCGCAAGATTCGCAACGGCATTCGTAAGCATTCGTAACATTCGCAAAGGATTCGCAAGAAATTCTGCAAATTGATTGTAATTAATTGTAAGGTTCGTAAGAAAATCGCAAGGATTCGTAAGAATTTCGGAAGCATTCATAAGGCCTCACTTTTTTCCGTATTTCTCCAGGCCAATCTTATCATTTTCGGTGAATTTGCCGCGAATTTCAAATTTTCATACTCGCAAGGATATTCGCCACAGTGTGAGAGCAGTATTACACTTTCCTGCCGTTTTTTCAGGCAGTGTATATATGACTGGGTGTTTTCAACTGCATTGAATATTGACTTATAGTCATCTGACCAATACGAATTTGGTATCATTGTATTGGTTATGCATTGAACCATGCAATCATTTAAATTACACGAGTTTCACTATGATATTAACAAAGAAATAGATGGATGGACATTACATATTGAATCCCCCTCGTATATATAAAGATGTCAAAAAAAATACAAATGGATTTGCATACTTTTTAATTAACAATGCATCAAAGGTATATTTTAACTTACATACTAGAAAGTAAATAACTGAATCTGCGTACATCCATCTATTTGTAAAGTTATACTAAATGATAATGGAATGTACGGAACGGTCTGATAACCAAAACATTGCTTATGTTCACTATTTTATTTTATTAACATTATTGCTGTAATATATGACAAGTGTTTTATCAATCTCTACCAGAGTTGTCTTTCTTTGTAACTCATACACCTCTGTTAACGTCTCATCAAATATCAAGAATCTTGGCAAACAATGAAAAATGATGGAAATGCAAAATTTCTTGATTTCACTAATATTTTTCTGAATGAATGGCTTGAATGTTTGAAATATACAGTAAATTATGTTCAGAATTATATTGTGGTAGAAAAAAGATTTGTGCTTTGGCATATCACTCTGCCGTCAAAACATTCAAAATAAGCGCCACCAAATCATTCCCATAGGGTTACAGTAAAGCATTTTGCTTGCTAGCACTATCCAGTATCACAAAGCTCTTAACAATCTACTTTAAATTAAATTACTAACTTAAAACATAATATCAAAATGTAAAAAATAAGTCGTGTTTCTTTCAACTGTTTCATCAGTCGATAGTGTCACAGTGATGAAGTTCTGTTCGCCATTTTGATATTTTAGCTATGGTCATGTGACAAATTATCATGTGATCGCAGGCTACTTTCTTAGACGTCGACATAGGTCAATGTAATGGCCTCTAGGAGAGATTGGTGTTTTACATTAATTTTTCGTTATAAATACTATTAACGAAAATTTTCTTGTCGTGTATTTTTATTTTTGTTGTAACATTATCTCATTGTGTAAATTTGTGCTCATTTCACAACTTTTGCCTAATTTCTCATATTTTTGCTCTTTTTTTCATTACTTTTTGCTTATTTGCTGTATTTGACTAATGTTCCATACATTTTATCTCAATTTTTATATTGGGACTCTTTTTCGTTCATTTATGTTGAATTTCTTTTTCTCATGACTTCTTGGTTCTATTATCTTTTGGTGAAAAACAATCTCATTAAAACCATATCCTAATTATGCTTTGATACTCTCCGCTATAGGATCTGACAACACTGCCTTTGACGTCACATCAGATCGACCTTTTATCTAATCACTATTCTTGAGAAGTTTAACTAAATTCAACCAATGAAATCGCGCGTTTCATATGCACTTCAGATGATGTTCGAGTGAACTGAACAAGCGATCCACATAAAACACATAGATCTATACAGCATCCGAATAAAGATAAAATCTTTGTGTATTATTGTTGTGGATTGCACGATAAATTCAAAGAAATGCACCAAATGGCATGTTTTACATCAATTATATGAAGAAAATCATGGGCGATGTCATGTGTTTTGAAAATAGATATTCCACCGGTTATTATTAAATAGTAATTAAAAGTCATTTTACATCTGGCCCGCTTAGCTCAGTCGATAGCGATGTCAACTATTGACCCACAGTGTAATTTTAGTGTGGGTTCAATCCCACGAATCTGTCGGTATATTTTTTTGTAATGTCAAACAATGTTGTTGTTTTTTTCAGTAAATATTCAATAATGATTGGTGTGTTATGTTTGTCAAGGCAATTATTTTGTCTTTTATAAGCTAAAAGTTACGGACATTGTCTCTTGCAATCATAGGAATTGGACGTATTTGTAAACAGTATCCCCATATATAGATCCACGTTTGTATATAATTTTAGTGGATAGTCAATGTGACAGGGTTAGAATAAAAAAAAAAAAATCACTTGCAAATGTTTGCGAGTGGTTATGTTTTCTACTGGCAAAATGAAAAATGCACTGGCAAATTTTTTATTTTTACCATTAGTTGCCATTATAAACACATCATTGAAGAATGAATTTCTATTTTCCTGATGTAAAATCGTACAGACAATCGCCAATACGAAACAAGTCTGAGGAAATCTACAAGGTGCGCGATAGAGATTTCCGGTTTAAAATGCACAGTATAATTCATCAATTTATGCGTGTTTATGGCGGAAATAATTGTTCTGAATGAAATGGTACAGGAATTTTCGACACTCGCAAAAAAATGTGAGTGACTAGAAAATCTACTCGCAAACTGCAATTTCAACTCGCATTTTGCGAGTCTGCGAGTGTTAAAATCGAACCCTGCGTGATGTATTACATGCGTTTACAATATGTCCGATTCCTGTGCTTTCAAGTTTCAATACCGAGCGTAGACTGCTCCACAGCATTTTACTGAAACTCGACATGTGCAATGAAGCATTCTATACCGCAATTTGGTAGGCTGAAATCTGATTGGCTAATCGTAAGGTCAATCTGACGTGACCTCCAATGCAGTGTTGTCAGATCATTAGTAGCGTAGAGCTGCATAGCGTGATAAAGGGTCTGGTTTTAATGAGATTGGGTGAAAAACAGGTCATTCTTTACCCTAAGGACTTTGAGCAAACCATCTAATTTTAACAAAAGTGAAAAACAATGATCTAAGTATTAAGTAAAATTAGGTCAACTTGTTTCTGAGGAGGTGATTAAAGCAAAGAAATTACCAAATGGAGATGACGTAAACACTGAACACAGGGAAAAAACAGAGATGTATCTGGTCAGCGTAAAATACAAGTACCAATACTTTAGACTCAGGATGATTTTATATGTTCATAAACTCATAGCAATAAATACTGATCAAATTTGCAAGTAATTCCTTTTTTCACACAGCAAATATTTCAAACAAATTGGCTGAAAAAACAATTTAAATCAACGTACCAGTACTTGTGTCAATTCTTATTTAATCTTACAAGTAATTTGAATTCAGACAAAATAATTTGCTTATCCTTGATGTATTTGTATTGATATTGATACAATGTCATTGATACAACCTCGATGAACAAGAATTCAAATTTCTTGGACCAATTGGTCCATTTCTTCTAAACACAATTTGCATCACGCGAAAAATGCCACAAGTCGAGTTGGTGAACAGGTTTATTGGACAAGAAAATTGGCTTTCTGTAGAATGAGGGAATGGAAAATTATAATTGTCACTGAGAAGTCTAGTTATTACTGTTTTCTTTGAATTTGTTGTAACATTTTTAAATTGTCTGTACATTTAGAGAATATCAATCTATTCATTCCTATGTTCCTCTGTAGTAAATAAGCCAGAAAACGGAAACATTTGGGGATTGAGCACAAAATTTAATATCAAAACAGGGTGTGCAAAAGATTTTGCTATATATTATTGATTGCATCGCTTAAACATTTATTATGGCCTGTGGTGAAATTTGAGCAAGCATATATTGTTGCCCTTATTTATTCTACCCTCCTGTCCATCCCTTCGAAAAACTTTACATACAGTTTTTTCTTGAAGACCATTTCTCAGACACCTGAAGCCATAGAGCTCCTGCATGTTTACATCTATATGGCAGCGGGATGTTCCTACCAAAAGCAGGTCAAAATTAATGACCTTCACCTACTTTTCCCACTTTGTTAATTTACATTAGAGGTTTACAGTCAACTTTTTCATTAAGTCAATCACTCAAACACTAAAAGCCATACAGCTTTTGAACCCCATACACACTTAAATGACAGCAGTCCTACAATCAGTAGGTCAATGTGAATGACCATGTCCTATTCTCCATACTTACTAACTGATTCCTCACATAACATCAGCCACTTCACACAAGACATAACTTCTGCAGGATATCAAAATGTCCCTACTAAAGAAGGACAACGCGAATGACCTTGACACACTTCACTGATTATTTTTATGTGACTGACAGCTCTAAAGCAGGGTATCCCTGTCCCAAGGACACATCTACTTGCGAAGCAATGTGACGTGACGTGACAATTTACGGACAGCATGATTCCTGTAATATATCCTCCACTTCTCTCTGTGAAGGGGCGGTATAATAAGCAACAAGGTGACAAGATTAATCATTCAAATATCACAGAAATCAATAGAACACAAAGAAACTGCGAATAAAGCTTTGAAAAGTGTTATATTAGAAACTCACACTACCAGCAGAAGGTGATTGAACATACAATATCATAAAAGACTCGTCAGTTAAAAATCTCTGATATGATCATGGCGTAATGTAGAGCAATCCGCCTCGCATGCAGTTGGTCGTGTCCGGATTATACCAAAGACTTTGTAAACACGGGACTAGAAGCTCCCTTTCTTGATGCTGAGCATATAAAGAGCAGTTCCAGGACTGGTCAGCCCAGTGTCAGTAACTGGGTGGGGTATCATGTCATGTATCTATGGCGTGGTATAACAGTGTGGCAGTACTATAAAATTGAGCATACAGCTCACTGCTACAAGTAGACACAGTCATGATATGACTGAAAGATTGTCTGTATGTTTGCTTCTTTGTTTAAAAGTCGTTTTATGTCATTTTTAGCACATTTTAGGCCATATATGACGGTCAATTTTTTATTGTGGTAGAGCACAGACATATTAATAAACAGATAGGAAACTTCCTATCTTAACCAATGATTAAAGTAACCAAAATATCACGTGGCACCTTAACTTTTCCTTCTATCTCCTCTCTCAATTATTCACTGATGTTGATGAGAATACATTCAAACGATTCATAGTGAATAGCAAAATGGTATTATAATAATTTATGTTTATTTTGAAAGAAAGAAAATGTCATCATTTTTCGCTTTTCTCTTAAAAATCAAGGTTTTGACATAGTCAAAGTTTCCGTCAAACTCCTTTTTTGCTCTAAATGTAAGAGAAAGAAAAATACTATCATTGGAAAGAAAATTAAATGTGTGATGGTATTTGGCATGAATGAAACTTGTATCTATAAAACTCTTCATAATATGTTTGTTTAAAGTTGGGAAATAATTTGTGAAATTTTCGCACTGTGCCTCTTGAAATTTAGATAATTTTCGTAGTGTCCAATCTATTTGTTATTAGGTCTGTGGGTAGAGGCAGACTACCTCATTTTTCCTTGGTAAAATGAGTACTGTATACCTCCCACCATCCGTAAGAATCGACACTCTCAAAAGTTGAGCTCCCAGTGGGATTCGAACCTGCAGTGGTAGGAGGCGAGGTTTACAACGAACGTTGTTATCCCCTCGACCACAGAGGCCCTACTCGTTAAAGGTGATAATAAACCACAGACATACAAACTGATTACATGTATGTACTTGTTCTTCGAAATAATTGACTGAGGTGACAAAAAAACATAAAAACATTAAAATAAATATTCAGATTAATCATTACCTTTCAGTTGCTTGTACACTGTTTTTGTGGGGTCCAACCAGTGCTGAAAAAGAAATGCAATTATTAGTATTTTGAAAGTTAAAACACTTCTCTTGCCCATAATCATTGATCATTATTACTAAGGTACTAATAACAGACAATTATTTGTTATCAGCATTGGTCTAATGAAGAACAAGAGCTGTCGGAGAAAAGCGCAGCTCGACTATTTGATTTTTCAGAGTATAATAAATTATATAGCCAGTATATACCATCAGAAAACAATGTGTGGGGGTGGGGTTGGGGGCAGGGAGGTACCCTAAGTAATCACCGGTTTTATAAAATTATAATCAATCTTCATCAAGTCTCGACTAATTATACAATTTCATCAAACCAGGTGATACTTAGGTTTCCACGAGATTTTAGAGCTTCACAGTCATTAATTAACATCACTGAATATTGCGGCTTACATGTACATTGTAATAAAAAACAATGTTCCTATATGTTGATCAACTTTATATTCATCTATCATGTTATTAACACAATGTAGTCTTACATACAAAAACTCTATCATATAATACAGCCTTGTATATATCAGTTTATCACTAAAGTTTTTCATCACTAAAGTTTTTCCCTTTATCAAATCTGCACTATCAATTTAATTATATGTCCTTTACATTACTCAGTATAACTGAACTGTAAGAGTTTGTATCAATTATTTTCTGATAGTATGTTCGGAAAGTCTTTTCCGAGCTCCATTCCACTACTTGCATGGTTTTGTCAATCTGAAGACCTTTGTCTACTGCTGAAGATGTAGAAGTAGCATGACAGTTGTCACAGAGCCAAATACACTGATGTCGATTCCTGCTTTACCCATTAACGTTTTTAGCCAACTTTGTGCGGTTACGGATGAAATAAATAGCCTTTGCTCGTTAGCAATGCTGTCTTCGTTATATAATCTTTCATTGTTTTTACAATACACAACTCTTTATTTATTTTCAATCAAATCACTAAAGGTCACTTAAGGTTCAACATGTTTTCATTCATTCATTCATTCATTCATTCATTCATGAATGAATGAACAATAATTGTTTCAATAAATCTGAATGAATGAATGAATGAATGAATGAATGGTGTTTTACGGCACATTGACACATGATAAATAATCAACATTGTGTGCAAAAACGGATGAAAGATGAAGAAATGAAGTAATAATTAAAAATTAATATAAATATATAAAGATAAAACTATTTACAAATTGAATTGAATTGGGTTTTAAGGCGCACCAACACATGAAAGGTTATATGGCGCCTAACAGGAATGAACATGCCAGACTCATCCTCCATGTACATCGAGATAAAATATGCAGAATGGGCCTAGAACCTTCTCACCCTGAACTGCAGAGTTGATGCAAATTCTATTGTACACACTCCATTTACGCTGGAGCCACGTTTATTGCTTTTCTGCCACTGCTCTAGTGATGTGAGCGAGAATGCAGGGGTCATGATGAAGACCTTTAATGAGCATGAACAAAAAATGATAAAATGAACATGAATATGGGGGGGTTCTACCCATCTGCATACCCTTCCAAAGGGGGGAGGGGGTTCTACCCCTCTGCATACCCTTCCAACGGGATCTGCAATGGCCCTATTCTTTGCCCTGGAACCACACGGGACCTATTTACAAATAAGGGATGATATGGTAGTAATATAAACTATATAGAAAATACTGTTTTCCTCCTCAATATATACATCTTTTAATTTTAACAAAATGAATAGCTTGCCCTTTTTGGCCACTTAATAACATGAACAACATTGCCAACTTTTCAGACAATTGTAATAAATAAACTGTCATTTTCTGATATTGAAAATATGTACGAGAAAACAACATTTACATCCCAGATCTTGCCATATTTTGACAAATTTGGTCTATTTGTAAATATCCTGTTTTACTAGAATTTCGTTGCCAATATCCTTGTCATTTATCATTGCACAAATTGAAGAAAGAGCTGATTTTGCAATGTTAACAGCACTGTATCAATATTGCTCTGATATAATTCAGACAAAAAATTTAATATGCTCTCGGTAGTATAGGTCACTGATCAAATGTATCAACTTGCTCTTTATCTGAAAGTAACATCCATTTATGGAAATATGTCCCATATTGCCGACACGTTGATTTCCTCCATGACTGCATAATGATGCTGACGACGACTTCTGATAGCCCTCGACTTTTAAGGCGTTCCCTGATAGGATGAAAGCACCCAGTTGAAGATTCATGCTTGGGTGTTTCCTGTCGACTTGCGGTGGCAGTTGGAGACAGCTGGGTGGCAGAATACATGATTGTTCCGAGACTTGGTGAATCAAGACTCAAGACCACACCTGTGTTGTCCATATTGGTCATATTAGTGCAATCCTGTCCACTTCCTCATTCACCAATATTTGAATTGTCCTGCTTATCATACTGAAAGGAGGAAATAAATTAATATTTCTAGACAATCTGTCCGCCTCGAAATTATCGACCATCCGAACATCAGTGCAGCACTTATCCAAATGTTTCTTTCTAAATACCAAACTCATATTGCCTTAGCCAAACAGTGTAATTTAGGTATTTTACGGCCAAAATTATTTATATCTGACACAGCTACCATGTTATCCATATAAATTCTAACATGTGTGTCTGCAGCACCACCTATTAATTGTTTCAGAATAAAAAATGCTGCTTTTAACTCTAAATAGTTAATATGTTCTTGTTTGTCCTCATCAGACCAGTCACCATCCTCTGTTAAACCAGTTGTGTCATTTATTCCACCCCATCCTGTATTACTAGCATCACTATGGAATACAATCGTAGGTTCACCCCTTATTATCGTTTATACCCCTGTTCCACATTGTCTATCCACCATTGTAAATTCTGTCTCACCTCATTTGTGATTTGCGTTTTTGCATCAAAATTACCATGCCTTTGTTTCAATTGTTCATCTTTAAGATGTTCAAGATCCTTGTAGTACAACGGTGCATATTGCATGCCCAATTCGCAAGCAACCATTTTCCCAATTACTGTTGTCTTATTGATGATGGTCTGTATTTTTACATAATTTGACAAGTCACAAGCCCTTTTCAGAGTTAATCGTACCATCAAAGTAATAGAATTGAGTACAAATAGAAACATATAGTTATTTGTGTTGGTCTTAATACAGGTTGTTTAGGGTGAGTAGTAATGCCCCTGTCACACTATAGCGCGTTTCCACTGCGTTGGCACGGCGTTGTTTAATTTTTCCAGAACGCCTTGAGATCGCAAGAAAAATCTGATATTTTTCGTGAAGATGGAGATGTCACGGCGTCCTCACAGCGACCAAGGCGTTGCTACGGAGCTCCCATGGCATTCTATCGCGTTCCTACGGAGTTCTTGTTGGCGATTGTCTGCGCTCTCACGGCGCTTCCACTGCGTGCACTGCGCTTTCACGGCGCTCTCACTGCGCTGACGGCGTGTTGAAGACGTTCGTTTGCACTACCTATATATTCATTTATACTATTTTGTTCGATTTTGTCATGCAAACGCCGATGGACGCGGTAGAAGCGCCTTGGGAGCGCAATGATCGCCGTGACAGCTCCGTACAGTCGTTGTAAGAGCGCAGTAAAATAAATAACACTCCGTATAAGCGCGGTAGAGACGCAGTGACATCTCAGAGAACGCTGTACAATCTCCGTGCAAGCGCCACCACAACCACAGCGTTCGCACTGCGACCTCTGTGCGTGCCCGCGGAGCTCCTGTGGCATTGTAGGAGACCTTACTGCGCTGCTATGACGACCTTACGGCGACCCCACTGCGCTCTTATCAGAACGCCGAGCGACGGCGTTTGTTTTGTGCATGCTCAAAGTGCGCGCCGTCGCTTGGCGTTCTATGCGATCCCAATGCGTCTACTGGCGATGCCAGTGCGTTGCTGCGGCAATGCTTGCGATCGTACTGCGCGCACCTCGGCGTTCTGCATTTTTCTTGGACGCCGTGAGAACGCGGCCCTAGTGTGACAGGGGTTTAAATCCCAATCTGTCCATTAATGTAACTGTCTTGTTTATATTTTCTGAACACTCTTTATTAAGTCTTGCCTTTCAACAAGCTGTCATCAATGTATGGGATATTAGAACAAGAGGCCCAAGTGGGCCTGTAGATGCTCTACTGGTATGATGTGATTCATAAACATAAAACATGATAGAGACCAACCCAAGAAACAAGTTAAACTCTATGTAAACCTTGGGTTATCATGGCGGCCATTTTGAATATTTGACAACGAAAAACACAAACTTGATAGAGGCCAACAACAGGAACATGTATATGATATTTAACTAGAATGGAATAAGTGGTAATATGTTGTTTGATAAATGTCCTTAAATTTGACTTAAGTTTAGCCAAGGTGGCCATCATGATGACTGGAGGCCCCAAAAATACAAATCTGAAGGGGGACTGACCCAAAGATCATTGTGATTAAGTTTCATCAAAATCCTTCAAGCGGTTTCAGAGAAGATGTAATTTTAAACCTTTTCCTATATAACTCTATGTTAACTTTAGGTCGCTGTGGCGGCCATTTTGATTATTCGACGCTAACAAAAATCACAAACTTAATAGAGGCCAACCCAAGGAACATGTTTATGATATTTCACATGAATGGAATAAGTGGTTTCAGAGGAGATGTCGTTTGAAATTCCCTTAAATTTTACCTAATTTTAGCCATTGTGGCCATCTTGGATGACTGGCGTCCGCGAAAAACACAAATCTCAGGGGGACTATCCTAAAGATCATTGTAATGAAGTTTCATCAAAATTCTTCAAGCGGTTTCAAAGTTTAGCCTTTTCCTATATAACCCTATGTAAACTTTGAGTCGCCGTGGCCATTTTGATTATTCGACAATAACGATATGTTTATGGTATTTCACAATAATGGAATAAGTGGTTTCGGAGGAGATGTCGTTTGAAAATTCCTTAAATTTGACTTAGTTTTAGCCATGGCGGCCATCTTGGAGGACTTGCGGCCATGAAAAACATAAATCTGAGAGTGGGCCTCCTAAGTAACATTGTGATGAAGTTTCATCAAAATCCTTCCAGCGATTTCAGAGGAAATGTCGATTTTATAAAATTGCTAAAAGACAGACGGACAGACGGAAGACAGACGAAAAGTGATCATATAAGGTTGCCTGGCCTTTGGCCAGTAGAGCTAAAAACCCTTTTTTCTTAGTACAGCATATGCAGGTTTCAATACTTTAGTAAATACCTAATGGCTGCATGATAATCCCGAATGTACGAAACTGGTAATGAATTTTCCATATAAACCGTAAATACTTCCTGTCGGTCCCGCGATCAGGTAAGCTGAAATATGCGTCCTTCAAATCAATAGATCCGAAATAATCATAATTATGGTTGTATGTTTGCAATAGCTGATTTTAATGTTTTAAAGTTTTCATTTTAAAATAAAATTTAGCAACATTTTCATTGAATTGTTTTAAATTAAGTATGACTCAAACCGTACCATCCTATTTTGGCCTTATAAATATACTAGTATGCTTCGGTATCTGAACCATAAACCTCCTCAACAATCCTTTTTTTCCAAAAATTTCAATTTCTTTCGACATCAATTCATTTTCTGATTTAATAAATTTAATAAATTGTATAGGTCTAGGGATACCATTTTGACAGGGCTGGCTTTCAAGTTCCAATAACAATCCTTTTTTTCAAAAAATTTCAATTTCTTTCAACATCAATTCATTTTCTGATTTAATAAATTTAATAAATTGTATAAGTCTAGGGATACCATCTTGACAGGGCTGGCTTTCAAGTTCCAATTTATATCCGGAAATTATTTCTAACACCCACTGATCAGAAATGATTTCTTCCCATACATTTTTATAATGTTGTAATTGTCCACCTGTCAACTTACTAGGTGTATTGTTCACCATTTGAAGGTCACTTTCTTTTATTTTCTCTGTTTCTTGCCTCTGTAAGACAGAGTTCGAGCTTTCTCCCGGTGACTCATTCCTGGCTTCTGGAAGCCTTTGTCCTGATTCGGGTATGTCTGCCCCGCTTTTGAAGGTGCATGGTATTGGTATTGTGACCGCACCCTGCCAAATGAGGGGTCACATACCTAAAAAAATGTTTTGGTTGGCGCTTGACAAGTTCTGTGGCCTTTTTTCCTCTTTTTCAATTTCATCTCCACGCGAGTCCAGATCATCCCGGAACATTTATCGGTGACTGGACTGTCTGTGTCACAGACTTTTCTATACTTTTGCGTTACGAGGGGCCTAATCATCACTTTTTGTTTTTGATTTGCAGTGCAAATCCCATTTGCCAGTATCTTGAAACTGTCCCTAATCAGCTCTGGCATTTTTGATCAATCCCCTTTATTCCTTATAATTTCCATGGCGTTCAAAGTGGGGACCATCGCTGTGGTCAAAATCTTTTGAACAACTCAAACTGCCAAATCAGCCTCCCGTTTTGGTTTTAATGCAGCCCAAAAAGCTTTTTGTTCACCCGAGGCACCTGCAGTCTTTTAGTGTTATCAGGGCACAAATGTTTTTCGATCTCATGACGGCCCAAACGTTTGCTCTTCGGCATATTCACTCTCTAACTGCGGCCAAAAAGTATCAGATTCATTTTTGTCTTCCGCTACCGGTTTAGGATTCATTAACGTCTCCAACTCTTGGCCAAAATTAAGCGTTTCCGATCGCGTTTCTCCTCCTTCTTCCAATACATCTTCGGTTTCTTGTGGGGCATCGATAGCGGATACCGTTCCCTCTTTATTTTTTAATGCATCTTGTAACTGCATTATCGTGTAAATCAGATTGGCCATTAATTCAGCCTGTCCACGCGGATGTTTACTCGCTGCGTCCTCCATTTTGGAGACTTTTACCCATTGTGATGCCACAGTCAGCTATTCCGACAAAACTCGTTTCCGAGTGTTTACCGCATATTCGCTTCCAGACCAAAAACTTCGTTCTGGAAAACGCACTCCGAATTTCCCCTGAGGCCAAATTTCTAGTAGGGACTACCCTAATTGAAAATCATTTCCTTCCTCGACTAAATACATTGACGAGGCCAGCGTTTCGCTAGCTTTACCTGCGTGCAGTATATATAATTCCCTAGCACGTTTTGCGACCATTTCTGGGAGGGTTATCGTCTTTTCCGGAAAATGACGATGCCATTTTTTCTTTGTTCGCCATTACCAGCCTCAGCAACGAAAATGCCAAACTAGATTCAAAGTTTTAATGTTCCTAAACAACTTTTACAATTGTTTTTAAAAGTGAAACGGATTCCTCATAAACTTAAACGTTTAAATCATACGCCCTCGCAAAATTCTTTTAATCTGATCTACTTTTATTAATTTTTCATTAGCCGTAATTCTCCATAAATTAACCGTTTCCAAACAAGTTATCTTAATGACCTTGACCTTCAGGCATCGCTCTGTCGTGGAAACCTAAGTATCACCTGGTTTGATAAAATGAGAAATTATAGTAATATTGTCACAAATATAAACTGTATACTTTAAAGGGACACAGGGCAGTCTTGAAGATTTTATCACGCATCAAAATTTGCGTCTCAATTTATTAATCCGGGATTTTATTTGCTGTAAACCTGCTTGCATACAATTAAATAAATTGTTGAGTTTTCATTATGTCTTATTCAACGATAGGTTAAAGAACGTTTTTGGTGCAATATATTCATAACTTTCACATCTGGTTATTCGTAACAATTTTCCGAGATGTTAAGATATAGAGTAGGTGAAAATAAAACGGTTTATTCGGACTTGATCCTCAATCTCTTTATGAAAAATCAAAATATTTCCTTAATTTAAACAGAACCCTATATGATCCCAGATTTAAATTAAATGTATTCATTGTGGTCTTCTAACATCAGTCAGAACCAAAAGCAGATGCAGAGCTGTACACAAAGACTTTTTATGTAAAAACAATTATTATTAATTATTGAACAAATTCAAGTTATGAATTATTGAACAAATTCAAGTTATGTATAACAACAGGATTTATTGAAAGAACCTGATAACAACTAACGGGATGCCACGAGTTTTAAAATTATCAAGATTGCATGCCGTGTGTCTCTTTAATAAAGTTCAACATCAATCACAAATCAGTGATGCAAGTTAGAACGAGTTCTACGCATATTGTGTGGAACAAAATTGTAGACTGTATCCATGAAATTTACATCTAATTTGTGTAGTAAAATACCAATAAAATATCCGTAAACCACTTTGACTGCGTCCGTGTTATTTACCAGAAAATCCTTCCGCAAGGTAACTCTACAAAAGAAGTTAGAACCAGTTCTACGCGCATGCGCAGATCATAACTTGTAGACTGTATCGCTAAAATTGATACGTAATTCAAGTAGTAGAAGGCTGTATACCAATTTGACTGCGTCCCGTTATTCTTACTAAAATACAGTTGTTTAATGAACAGTAAAATGAAGTTGATACACAGTCCAACACCCATAGCAGCTTTCTGAGTCCGGAATAAATAAAGCCGGAGCCTGAAGGCTCAAGCAATAATGGGCACAGGGCCCTGACAGGTCTTGTCAGATCCCTATTTTTCAGAAATGAAAATGCAGAACATGGGATTTCGCCTTAACATGACAACTATTTAATTCTGCAGATAACCTTACATCAGCATTAAGTACCAGTCATATAAATGTCTGTCTGAACAACTGATCAATAGCAGTGCCACAGAAAACCTAAATGCATAGATGCACAGATTGTCTTTTCATTTCTTCATCAAAACAAACACTAGACTCAAAGGTGCATAAGAACCTCAATGACAACTTTTAAAGGGACACACGGTAATCTTGAAATGTTTATCAAGCATTGAAATTAGCGTTTCGGTTTATTTATTCATTATCATGTTGACTTCAAACCTGCTGGCATATAATGAAATATCTTTTTTAGAGTTTTTATTGTTCTGTCTTATTCTACCATAAATTTAGGTATATTATTGGTGCAATCTTATCAACTGTTACTAATATGCAAAAACAATTTGCTTTGTACTATTCTTATAATTAATATTAATGACTGAACAATTGAAAGTTATGTAGAAAAACTAACCCCATGAGTTTTTAAACAAGAGGTCAATGACCTTGAAGCTCTACTGATAGGTTTTTGATAGCTAGATCAGCATTCCTGTGAAGATGGCCACTGGCGGCCATGTTTAACGTCAAATCAAAATAATTTTTGACAAGGTTCAACATCATGTCATACTGATCATTTTAGAAAAAGTCCCATATCAAGAAGTAGTCGCTACAAACTTGTATTTAGAAAATCTATTTTTAGCCATGGCAGACATCTTGAATTTCCGGCCGACCTGAAATTTTGCTAGGATCAATTAAACATCAAGAGCAACATTCCTGTGATTTTTCATGAAAATCCGTAAAGTAGTTACAGAGGAGTAGTCGCTACAAGTTTTGACTAGATAACTCTCTGTAAACAAAGATGGCCACTGGCAGCCATGTTTAACGTCGAATCAAAATAATGTTCGACAAGGATCAACATCATGTCATACTGATCATTTTAGGAAAAGACGCATATCAATATCACTTATAGTTTTCAAGAAGTAGTCGCTACAATTTTGTTTTTTGAAAAATTATTTTTAGCCCTGGCGGCCATCTTGAATTTCCGGCCGATCTGAAATTTGCTAGGATCAATTAGACATCAAGAGCAACATTCCTGTGAAGTTTCATGAAAATCCGTCAAGTAGTTTCAGAGGAGTAGTCGCTACAAGTTTTCATTATATAACTCTATGGAAACAAAGATGGCCACTGGCGGCCATGTTTAACGTCGCATCAAAATAATTTTCGACAAGGATCAACATCATTCCATACTGATCATTTTAGAAAAAGTCACATGTCAATATCACTTATAGTTTTCAAGAAGTACTTGCTACAAACTTGTTTTTTGAAAATCTATTTTTAGCTGTGGTGGCCATCTTGAATTTCCGACAAACCTGAAATGTTGCTAGGATCAAATGTGGCCATCTTGCATTTCACATCAACATGAATTTTTGCTAGGATCAACTAGACTTCATGTGCAACATCTCTGTAAAGTTTCATGAAAATCCATTCAGTAGTTTCAGAGGAGTAGTCGCTACAAAAAAAAGTTTACGGACAGACAGACAGACGAACGGACGACGGACGCTGCACCATGGCATAAGCTCTACTGATCTCTGATCAGTAGAGCTAAAAATGTAGATTACCGCGTGTCCCTTTAAAATATTCCTTAATTTATTCCTCAAGCATCAGGCGAGAATAAAGTCAGAATATGCTTATAAACAACATAAAAATCAAACAGTTGACAAGCCTTATAACTTAGGGGATATACAGCTTACTTAGGTACGAGATGTATTTTGTCTGAAAAGTCCAAAAAACCTTTGGCTGAAACAAACGCCCCAAACAATAATGCACAACATATGTTGTGTCCCATGAACACTGCGCTTATGCATAAAATGTGTTGCATGCAGGGCCAAATGTCTATTTATATATAGTATATGTATTGCCAAATGGTCTATTTATAGTACATGTATCGCCAAATGGTCTATTTATAGTACATGTATGGCTTTACAAATTCTTTTTTTAATCCTTCCATGATGAGGGCAAAACGCGGGTATTTGCAATGATGCACCTCGCACAGCTCATCTTTTTGGGGTTGAAATTTTCCCAGTAACTTATGCAGAATTATGCACGACTGTTTCCCTGGTACCCACTAGTCCGGCTAGTCCTAACAGGTATACTTATATTAGTACTAAGCATCTGCAATTAAAAAATAATGCCAAAAACAACCTGAAGCAGAAATAGAATACAAAATAATGAAAATCTATGTTATCATGAAACGAAAAAAACACATCTCTACTAGGAGTCCGAAGTTCTGAACTCACTTCATAAAACATTGCCAGCGGAAGCCTTTAAAATTCAGTATTACCAGTAATTTTAAGCAATTAACCAATCGTGTAAGAATTAGAAGACATTTGTTAAGTAACTAAGGTTTTCAGATCATATACATCACATTAATGAATCTTGTTCATCCCCTCAGCATGGTTTCTGCAGGTCCTTGATACATTAATGAGCTGATATTGATCAACCTTTTCTAGTACAGAAAAAGATATTGTTAAATACTCTGGGGATTTTAGTCACAAATTTCCTGTAGAATCTTTATACTAAGCTGGTCTAATGCCATAAATTTGTTACAAAATGCTCCAGGATTTTATATACTGAGCACATTAATTGTATTCCTTAAAGTATGAAACACCAATTATTTTCGCCTAAGACATTGATGTTAAAATGTCATATTTTAATGATTTCCTGCAACTTCAACTCAAAAATGGATAATGCAGCAGTGTAATTTTAATATAGAACTAGACGGGAGTTCCTCCGTGGTCCATGCCCGTCGCCTGTCAGTGCTTTGTCAGTATAACAAGGTTTTTTGGACCCAGATAAATGACCTTGACGGGTGGCCTGACTAAGTTTTCATGAAGAAAACTAGACGGGTGTTCCACGGAACAAGTGTGTCGCCTGTCAGCCCTTTGTTGGCAGTATACCAAGCTGTTTTTGGACCCAGATAAATGCCCCTGACAAACTGGCCTGAGTAAGCTTTCGTAAAGAAAACAAGTCTTAGAGGTCAATGACCTTGAAGCTCTACTGATTGATTTTGATTTCAGGAAGTAGTCGCTACAGACTTGTTTTTTGAAAATCTATTTTTAACCGTGGCGGCCATCTTGAATTTCCGGCCGACCTGAAATTTTGCTAAGATCAATAAGACATTAAGAGCAACATTCCTGTGAAGTTTCATGAAAATCCGTCAGGTAGTTTCAAAGCAGTAGTCTCTACAAGTTTTCATTATATAACTCTATGTAAACAAAGCAGCAATGTTTAAGGTCAAATCAAAACGATTTTCGACAAGGACCAACATCATGTCATACTGATCATTTTAGAAAAAGTCCCATATCAATATCTCTTATTGTTTTGAAGAAGTAGTCGCTACAAACTTATTTATTTTAAATCTATTTTTAGCTGTGGCGGCCATCTTGAATTTCCGGCCGACCTGAAATTTTTCTAGGATCAACTAGACATCAAGAGCAACATTCCTGTGAAGTTTCATGAACATCCGTCAAGTAGTTTCAGAGAAGTAATCGCTACAAGTTTTTACTATATAACTCTATGTAACCAAAGATGGCCACTGGCAGCCATGTTTAACGTCGAATCAAAATAATTTTCCACAAGGATCTACATCATGTCATGCTGATCATTTTAGAAAAAGTCCCATATCAATATCACTTATAGTGTTCAAGAAGTAGTCGCTACAAACTTATTTTTTAAAAATCTATTTTTAGCTGTGACGGCCATCTTGAATTTCCGGCCGACCTGAAATTTTGATAGGATCAATTAGACATCAAGAACAACATTCCTGTAAAGTTTCATGACAATCCGCCAAGTAGTTTCAGAGGAGTAGTCGCTACAAGTTTTTACTATATAACTCTATGTAAACAAAGATGGCCGCTGGCAGCCATGTTTAACGTTGAATCAAAACGATTTTTGACTAGGATCAACATCATGTAATGCTGATCATTTTAGAAAAAGTCCCATATCAATATCACTTATAGTTTTCAAGAAGTAGTCGCTACAAACTTATTTTTTAAAAATCTATTTTTAGCTGCGACGGCCATCTTGAATTTCCGGCCGACCTGAAATTTTTCTAGGATCAATTAGACATCAAGAGCAACATTCCTGTAAAGTTTCATGACAATCCGCCAAGTAGTTTCAGAGAAGTAGTCGCTACAAGTTTTTACTATATAACTCTATGTAAACAAAGATGGCCGCTGGCAGCCATGTTTAACGTTGAATCAAAACGATTTTTGACTAGGATCAACATCATGTCATGCTGATCATTTTAGAAAAAGTCCCATATCAATATCACTTATAGTTTTCAAGAAGAAGTCGCTACAAACTTGTATTTTAAAACTCTATTTTTAGCTTTGGTGGCCATCTTGGATTTCACATCAACATGAATTTTTGCTAGGATCAACTAGACTTTATGGGCAACATTTCTGTAAAGTTTCATGAATATCCATCCAGTAGTTTCAGCTGTGAAGTCGCTACAAATAAAAGTTTACGGACAGACGGACGGACGGACGGACGACGGACGCCGCACCACGGCATAAGCTCTGCTGATCTCTGATCAGTAGAGCTAAAAATGAGTATTTAACCCATATAATGACATTCAGTGTGATCTTGATCTTTATATTTAGTATGGCTTGTCGATGTTGTCATGATAAGTACATATTGAAAGTTTTATGAAGAAATATCAAGAAATGAGAAAGTTATAGCCAGCATTAACTTTTCGTGACGGACAGACGACAAAGTGATCCCTATGTATTGCATTTTTCTTCGAAAAGCAACACAAAAATTAGTATTTAACCCATAAAATTACCCTCAGTGTGACCTTGACCTTCATATTTTAGTATGGCCATGTCGATGTTGTCATGATAAGTATATATTGAAAGTTTGATGAAGAAATATCAAGAAATGAGAAAGTTATAGCCAACGTTAAGTTTTTGTGAAGAAGAAAATGAGTATTTAAACTATATAATGACCTTCAGTGTGACCTTGACCTTTATATTTTATGTCGATGTTGTCATGATGAGTATATATTGAGAGTTTTATGAAGAAATATCAAGAAATGAGAAAGTTATAGGCAATGTTAAGTTTTCGTGAAGAAATAAAATGAGTATTTAATCCAAATAAATAGTGTGATCTTGACCTTTACATTTTAGCAAGGTCATGTCGATGTTGTCATGATGAGTACATATTGAAAGTTTGATGAAGAAACATGAAGAAATAATAAAGTTATAGCCAACATTAAGTTTTCTTGACAAACTGACGGACGGACGGACAACAAACTGATCCCTATGTATCGATACAAAAATAGCTTTCCACTTGAAAAATCACCAGAAAAGGTGGGGTCACAAGAAATGAAAGTTTTTCGATTGTTTGCTAAACACAACAAGGGTAAATATTCCATTAAAACACATCAACAAAATTGAATAGAAATGTGCTATTTCTCCCTACTTACAATGCCCATTTCCAACAAAACAGGATGTATTACTTTTTAAAATAGGTACTACATCCGATTACACCCACCGCGGATGTTTATATGCAAATGGTGGTGGTAAACCTTAAGGAAGTGATGATGTCTGACCAACTGTTTTTTCCTAAAAAGGTATGGTTTGGAGGGTGTCCAAATGCTGGCACACTTGATTCTCACCATAGCAACCCAAGTTTGATTCCCCGACTGAAAAAAGCATGCATGTAAATGACCCAATGTGTCCCAAGGTAAAAAGCTATGAAACTTCTTTTAACCTTTGTTCACATCCCAATCCGATCTGCTAAATGTGTTGCTGTTGGTTCAATTATAATTACCGGAATGGTCACTTTAGTCACGAAAGGTGTGATAATCAATGACCGTGTTTTCGTTCCCAGGTTATTACGGTACATATTATTGTTAACTGTTTGACAAATAATGAGGTGAGCAAAGTTTGATCAATACAATGCAAATACATGTAGATACGTGTACTTATTGCAAACAAAATTATCACCTTGAGGGAAGCGAGATGACAGTGAAAGATGTTTTGAAAATATTAGAAAGAATCAAAAACTTCGCGGTTTATAAAAACAAAGCTTTTTTAGAAAAAACAAATGAACTCATAAGTATTGCAGAAAAATGCATATTAAAAGAAAAGTCCGAACTTAAACAAACAAATATGGAAATGTTTTTTTAATAAGTGTCGCATACATACATCACAGTAGTTTACAGTGTATGCTAATGCTTAGTTCTGTAAATATTACGCATGTGTGAAATAAATGAAAACCCGGCATTGGCGACGGGGATTGAGGCAATGTTCGTCTTCTCTCATTTTTTGATTGAAAATTTAATCCGACTATCTGTCTATATCGGCCAAACTTGTTGGGCCCGAGGGTGGTCGGATTCGGCAGGTTACACTGTATGTTGTTATACTACCTGAGAGCCATATATATTTCTATTTAGTGTTAATGACATTCATCAAAACAAGGTCATTTGCAAAAATAACAAAAATAAATAGATATCAGAATACTCAAAAGCAATACATTTAATAGTCTTAAATCCTACTCAGGGTTAGTCCCAGAAAACCTTCCTCTGATTTCTATTAAAACTTAAGGTTTTTATTTGCTGGACTTTGAAGTAATTAAAGTATACCCAGAGTGTTTCAAATTTTTTTTTTCAAGAAATAATAAAGGATTTGTATAAATTTGTTGTTTTCGCCTAAAAATTCCCGATTTTGTTTCAATTTTCATTTTGATTTAGTGGGCTCTGGAGTATAGCTGTATTAGTACAGAGTGAAACGCATCCTAATTTATCACTGTAACGTTTTTAAAGTGCGAAAATCAATGGCATTCGCATACCGAGACGATATGCTGCTTTTATTTTGCAAAATAATATCTCAGATACTTAAAATTTAACATTTTAAAATTACACATTTTATCAATGAAATTATCAAAAAACTTCTCCAGAATGCATTAAAAAAAAGAGTGCTTTGTGTAAAATTCGGACTCTGAACTCTCCGTGTAAAGATTGTGGGACGATTACAGCAGGGCTTTATTATTAAAGAACTAGCGATTTGCCGTAACTTAATGTAGATGCATGTTTTCTCTTCTGTTTTGACATTTTCAGAGAATTGACGATATTTACGTTGATAAAATGTCTTGCTGATTGAAATAAACATGTTATTTGTTTCAATAATAAACAATCATTTCGGCATTCGTTGTGCTCGATTCAAACTGTAAAATCAGTCAAAAACACTGTTCTCATAGAAGTGAAAAGGTGTATCTTGTTTTAATCTTTCAATTGTTTACTACCGAAAGATATTAATTGCATCAATTAATTACGCCGATATGAGGCAACAATATAACCTCTCTCTGTGTTGACAGTCAACTGGCTGATAGCGAATCAAAACCACTGTATTCGGTACAAACACATTCAAATATATATCTCATGCTACTTTAAATGTATTTTTATTTTTCCTAAAAAATATCTAAGATACTTTCCAAACATTTTTCTATCTGAATATACAGCTTCATAATTTCTCCTGAACTTCCTGAACTCATTTATGCTGCACTAGCACCATGTTTTATTACCATAGTAGAAGAAGTAGTAGAAGTTACGAGAGGGAAATCAACACTATTGATTAGTGACACCTTTCTCCATGGTAGAGGTCAAGTTCCTTCTTAAATCTTCTCGGATGTTTTTTTATGACACTCTCCGTATTTAAGATTGACTTAAGTGGAAGAGATACAATACAGCGAGACAGCCTAACAAGAACTGATCAATGGTATACCGCATAGCAATTTGGTTAAGACATAGTACATTGGCAGTCATGTACAGCTTATTGTTCGGGGCGCTTGTTTCTGCCAAAAAACATTTTTTACTTCTAAGACAAAATTTACCTAAATAATGCAATGGAACAGGCATTTTTAGTGGTAAATAAAAGCATATTTTCGAAATCGGTTAAAAAAGAACAAGAGGTCAATGACCTTGAAGCTCTACTGATTGATTTTGATTTCAGGAAGTAGTCGCTACAGACTTGTTTTTTGAAAATCTATTTTTAACCGTGGCGGCCATCTTGAGTTTCCAGCCCACCTGAAATTTTGCTAGAATCAATTAGACATTAAGAGCAACATTCCTGAGAAGTTTCATGAAAATCCGTCAAGTAGTTTCAGAGGAGTAGTAAAGTTTTCATTATATAACTCTATGTAAACAAAGATGGCCGCTGGGAGCCATGTTTAACGTCAAATCAAAACGATTTTCGACAAGGACCAACATCATGTCATACTGATCATTTTAGAAAAAGTCCCATATCAATATCTCTTATAGTTTTGAAGAAGTAGTCGCTACAAACTTATTTATTTTAAATCTGTTTTTAGCTGTGGCGGCCATCTTGAATTTCCGGCTGACCTGAAATTTTTCTAGGATCAACTAGACATCAAGAGCAACATTCCTGTGAAGTTTCATGAACATCCGTCAAGTAGTTTCAGAGGAGTAGTCGCTACAAGTTTTTACTATATAACCCTATGTAACCAAAGATGGCCACTGGCAGCTATGTTTAACTTCGAATCAAAATAATTTTCCACAAGGATCAACATCATGTCATGCTGATCATTTTAGAAAAAGTCCCATATCAATATCACTTATAGTTTTCAAGAAGTAGTCGCTACAAACTTATTTTTAAAAAATCTATTTTTAGCTGTGATGGCCATCTTGAATTTCTGGCAGATCTGAAATTTTGCTAGGATCAATTAGACATCAAGAGCAACATTCCTGTAAAGTTTCATGACAATCCGCCGAGCAGTTTCAGAGGAGTAGTCGCTACAAGTTTTTACTATATAACTCTATGTAAACAAAGATGGCCGCTGGCAGCCATGTTTAACGTTGAATCAAAACGATTTTTGACAAGGATCAACATCATGTCATGCTGATCATTTTAGAAGAAGTCCCATATCAATATCACTTATAGTTTTCAAGAAGTAGTCGCTACAAACTTGTATTTTAAAACTCTATTTTTAGCTTTGGCGGCCATCTTGGATTTCACATCAACATGAATTTTTGCTAGGATCAACTTTATGGGCAACATTTCTGTAAAGTTTCATGAATATCCATCCAGTAGTTTCAGAGGAGTTGTCGCTACAAATAAAAATTTACGGTCAGACGGACGCCGCACCACGGCATAAGCTCTGCTGATCTCTGATCAGTCGAGCTAACAAGAAAGAAACACCCTGGGTTTTCAAAAATGTAAAAGATAAGTGCCTGTGTGTTTGTTGAAACTATTTAATAGAGCTTTTCTAGATAGATTATTTTTTCGGCAGAGGGCTGGCGTGGCGCAGTCGGTAGCGCGCGGCGGATTTGTAACCGGAGGCCCCGGGTTCAATCCTCCGTGGTGCCACTGAGTTTCGTTGGTGTGTTCTTGGGCAAGACACTTTCCCTTAGCCTTGTCCGTCGGATGGGGACGTAAACCGGGCGGTCCCGTGTATCGGTCTATCCTCCGAGCACGTTAAAGAACCATAGGAATCTATTCGATAATAAGAGTAGGGCACTGTTCCCGGATTCCAATGTATCCTTCCCCTCTCTCTGGGGCGGCTCTAAATAACCTATACTGTGTTGATGAGCCGTTAAACAACATTCAATTCAATTTATTTTTCCGGGAGAGGGAGGATGAACCCTGATGTTTGGTATATGTCAGCAACTTACTGTCTATGTTTTATAATAAACAGGAAATCATATTAAAAGGGGGTCTTAGTTTAAAGGTTCATCTGGTGGACTGGATGAATGAAATTTCATCCGGTTGACTGGATGAATGAATTACTTAAGGTACTACATTTCTAAGGGTGAATGATCGGGACTTCTCAGTGGAAGAAATTCATAATCACTAATATTATCGACTTATGCGATAATATTTGAAACACAAACGTAACTGTGACGTTGAGTTACGCCGTCAATAAAGTGTTAACCGAGAACATACTACATTTGGGAAATCATACACACTGGTTAATTGAAATAATTTAATACCGTATTTGACCTAATTACCGCACGGTGCAGTTTTACAAAAGTATTGTAAAACGATGTGGTAACATGTCCGTAACATAAGCACACACTTAACACAAATCGGCACTAAAATCCCCCTGCACATATCTTGAATATAAGTAAATGAAATTTTATTTACAAGAAAGAGAATTCGAACATAAATAACGTTAGGAAGAAATTGAAATACTTTGTGCTTACTCATTTACCGGGGCACACAAGCATACAGAGGCTGTTGTGACCGATCATTAGGTTGTTCAGTGCTGTTCAATGTATATAACACTGTACCGGAGTGGGGGTAAAAAGATAAAGTTCTTCCAGAATAAACAGAAAGTAGAACTGACCAAACCTTTGTCATTTAATTGAGACTCATCCTCTTAAAATATAACAGAGGCTTTGGGATCTGTCGAAAAATTAAAATGCGCATGACTTCACAAGTAGTTTTATCAATGTGTTTGAAAAGAATGATGCAGAAGTCACAAGTAGTTTTATGTTTGAAAAGAAAGATGCAGAAGTCACAAGTAGTTTTATCAATGTGTTTGAAAAGAATGATGCAGAAGTCACAAGTACCTTTATGTTTGAAAAGAATGATGCAGAAGTCACAAGTAGTTTTATGTTTGAAAAGAATGATGCAGAAGTCACAAGTACCTTTATGTTTGAAAAGAACAGAAGTCACAAGTAGCTTTATGTTTGAAAAGAATGATGCAGAAGTCACAAGTAGCTTTATGTTTGAAAAGAATGATGCAGAAGTCACAAGTACCTTTATGTTTGAAAAGAACAGAAGTCACAAGTAGTTTTATGTTTGAAAAGAATGATGCAGAAGTCACAAGTACCTTTATGTTTGAAAAGAACAGAAGTCACAAGTAGTTTTATGTTTGAAAAGAATGATGCAGAAGTCACAAGTACCTTTATGTTTGAAAAGAACAGAAGTCACAAGTAGTTTTATGTTTGAAAAGAACAGAAGTCACAAGTACCTTTATGTTTGAAAAGAACAGAAGTCACAAGTAGTTTTATGTTTGAAAAGAATGATGCAGAAGTCACAAGTACCTTTATGTTTGAAAAGAACAGAAGTCACAAGTAGTTTTATGTTTGAAAAGAATGATGCAGAAGTCACAAGTAGTTTTATGTTTGAAAAGAACAGAAGTCACAAGTAGCTTTATGTTTGAAAAGAAAGATGCAGAAGTCACAAGTAGTTTTATGTTTGAAAAGAATGATGCAGAAGTCACAAGTAGCTTTATGTTTGAAAAGAACAGAAGTCACAAGTACCTTTATGTTTGAAAAGAAAGATGCAGAAGTCACAAGTAGTTTTATGTTTGAAAAGAAAGATGCAGAAGCCCCAGGTAGCTTTATGTTTGAAAAGAATGATGCAGAAGCCACAAGTAGCTTTATGTTTGAAAAGAAAGATGCAGAAGTCACAAGTAGTTTTATGTTTGAAAAGAACAGAAGTCACAAGTACCTTTATGTTTGAAAAGAAAGATGCAGAAGTCACAAGTAGTTTTATGTTTGAAAAGAATGATGCAGAAGTCACAAGTAGTTTTATGTTTGAAAAGAACAGAAGTCACAAGTACCTTTATGTTTGAAAAGAATGATGCAGAAGTCACAAGTAGTTTTATGTTTGAAAAGAACAGAAGTCACAAGTACCTTTATGTTTGAAAAGAAAGATGCAGAAGTCACAAGTAGTTTTATGTTTGAAAAGAATGATGCAGAAGTCACAAGTAGTTTTATGTTTGAAAAGAACAGAAGTCACAAGTACCTTTATGTTTGAAAAGAATGATGCAGAAGTCACAAGAAGTTTTATGTTTGAAAAGAACAGAAGTCACAAGTACCTTTATGTTTGAAAAGAAAGATGCAGAAGTCACAAGTAGTTTTATGTTTGAAAAGAACAGAAGTCACAAGTAGCTTTATGTTTGAAAAGAAAGATGCAGAAGTCACAAGTAGCTTTATGTTTGAAAAGAAAGATGCAGAAGTCAAAAGTAGCTTTATGTTTGAAAAGAATGATGCAGAAGTCACAAGTAGTTTTATGTTTGAAAAGAAAGATGCAGAAGTCACAAGTAGCTTTATGTTTGAAAAGAAAGATGCAGAAGTCACAAGTACCTTTATGTTTGAAAAGAACAGAAGTCACAAGTAGTTTTATGTTTGAAAAGAACAGAAGTCACAAGTAGTTTTATGTTTGAAAAGAATGATGCAGAAGTCACAAGTAGTTTTATGTTTGAAAAGAACAGAAGTCACAAGTAGCTTTATGTTTGAAAAGAAAGATGCAGAAGTCACAAGTAGCTTTATGTTTGAAAAGAAAGATGCAGAAGTCACAAGTAGCTTTATGTTTGAAAAGAATGATGCAGAAGTCACAAGTAGTTTTATGTTTGAAAAGAACAGAAGTCACAAGTAGTTTTATGTTTGAAAAGAACAGAAGTCACAAGTAGCTTTATGTTTGAAAAGAAAGATGCAGAAGTCACAAGTAGCTTTATGTTTGAAAAGAATGATGCAGAAGTCACAAGTAGTTTTATGTTTGAAAAGAACAGAAGTCACAAGTAGTTTTATGTTTGAAAAGAACAGAAGTCACAAGTAGCTTTATGTTTGAAAAGAATGATGCAGAAGCCACAAGTACCTTTATGTTTGAAAAGAATGATGCAGAAGTCACAAGTAGCTTTATGTTTGAAAAGAACAGAAGTCACAAGTAGTTTTATGTTTGAAAAGAATGATGCAGAAGTCACAAGTAGTTTTATGTTTGAAAAGAACAGAAGTCACAAGTAGCTTTATGTTTGAAAAGAAAGATGCAGAAGTCACAAGTAGCTTTATGTTTGAAAAGAAAGATGCAGAAGTCACAAGTAGCTTTATGTTTGAAAAGAAAGATGCAGAAGTCACAAGTAGCTTTATGTTTGAAAAGAAAGATGCAGAAGTCACAAGTAGCTTTATGTTTGAAAAGAAAGATGCAGAAGTCACAAGTAGCTTTATGTTTGAAAAGAAAGATGCAGAAGTCACAAGTAGCTTTATGTTTGAAAAGAATGATACAGAAGTCACAAGTAGCTTTATTTTTGAAAAGAACAGAAGTCACAAGTAGTTTTATGTTTGAAAAGAAAGATGCAGAAGTCACAAGTAGTTTTATGTTTGAAAAGAACAGAAGTCACAAGTAGCTTTATGTTTGAAAAGAAAGATGCAGAAGTCACAAGTAGCTTTATGTTTGAAAAGAATGATGCAGAAGTCACAAGTAGTTTTATGTTTGAAAAGAATGATGCAGAAGTCACAAGTAGTTTTATGTTTGAAAAGAACAGAAGTCACAAGTAGCTT
This sequence comes from Cyrtodaria siliqua, assembly GCA_037043455.1. Taxonomy (NCBI): domain Eukaryota; kingdom Metazoa; phylum Mollusca; class Bivalvia; order Adapedonta; family Hiatellidae; genus Cyrtodaria; species Cyrtodaria siliqua. The sequence continues at coordinate 57,546 of JAWPHD010007052.1, read as the reverse complement.
TATGTTTGAAAAGAACAGAAGTCACAAGTAGTTTTATGTTTGAAAAGAAAGATGCAGAAGTCACAAGTAGTTTTATGTTTGAAAAGAACAGAAGTCACAAGTAGCTTTATGTTTGAAAAGAAAGATGCAGAAGTCACAAGTAGCTTTATGTTTGAAAAGAAAGATGCAGAAGTCACAAGTAGCTTTATGTTTGAAAAGAAAGATGCAGAAGTCACAAGTAGTTTTATGTTTGAAAAGAATGATGCAGAAGTCACAAGTAGTTTTATGTTTGAAAAGAACAGAAGTCACAAGTAGTTTTATGTTTGAAAAGAAAGATGCAGAAGTCACAAGTAGCTTTATGTTTGAAAAGAATGATGCAGAAGTCACAAGTAGCTTTATGTTTGAAAAGAAAGATGCAGAAGTCACAAGTAGCTTTATGTTTGAAAAGAAAGATGCAGAAGTCACAAGTAGTTTTATGTTTGAAAAGAATGATGCAGAAGTCACAAGTAGTTTTATGTTTGAAAAGAACAGAAGTCACAAGTAGTTTTATGTTTGAAAAGAAAGATGCAGAAGTCACAAGTAGCTTTATGTTTGAAAAGAAAGATGCAGAAGTCACAAGTAGCTTTATGTTTGAAAAAAATGATGCAGAAGTCACAAGTAGTTTTATGTTTGAAAAGAATGATGCAGAAGTCACAAGTACCTTTATGTTTGAAAAGAATGATGCAGAAGTCACAAGTAGTTTTATGTTTGAAAAGAATGATGCAGAAGTCACAAGTACCTTTATGTTTGAAAAGAATGATGCAGAAGTCACAAGTAGCTTTATGTTTGAAAAGAATTATGCAGAAGTCACAAGTAGCTTTATGTTTGAAAAGAATGATGCAGAAGTCACAAGTACCTTTATGTTTGAAAAGAATGATGCAGAAGTCACAAGTAGTTTTATGTTTGAAAAGAATGATGCAGAAGTCACAAGTACCATTATGTTTGAAAAGAATGATGCAGAAGTCACAAGTACCTTTATGTTTGAAAAGAATGATGCAGAAGTCACAAGTAGTTTTATGTTTGAAAAGAACAGAAGTCACAAGTAGTTTTATCAATGTGTTTGAAAAGAATGATGCAGAAGTCACAAGTACCTTTATGTTTGAAAAGAATGATGCAGAAGTCACAAGTAGTTTTATGTTTGAAAAGAATGATGCAGAAGTCACAAGTACCTTTATGTTTGAAAAGAATGATGCAGAAGTCACAAGTAGTTTTATGTTTGAAAAGAATGATGCAGAAGTCACAAGTAGTTTTATGTTTGAAAAGAACAGAAGTCACAAGTAGCTTTATGTTTGAAAAGAAAGATGCAGAAGTCACAAGTAATTTTATGTTTGAAAAGAAAGATGCAGAAGTCACAAGTAGCTTTATGTTTGAAAAGAAAGATGCAGAAGTCACAAGTAGTTTTATGTTTGAAAAGAACAGAAGTCACAAGTAGCTTTATGTTTGAAAAGAAAGATGCAGAAGTCACAAGTAGCTTTATGTTTGAAAAGAAAGATGCAGAAGTCACAAGTAGCTTTATGTTTGAAAAGAATGATGCAGAAGTCACAAGTAGTTTTATGTTTGAAAAGAATGATGCAGAAGTCACAAGTACCTTTATGTTTGAAAAGAATGATGCAGAAGTCACAAGTAGTTTTATGTTTGAAAAGAATGATGCAGAAGTCACAAGTACCTTTATGTTTGAAAAGAATGATGCAGAAGTCACAAGTAGTTTTATGTTTCAAAAGAATGATGCAGAAGTCACAAGTAGTTTTATGTTTGAAAAGAACAGAAGTCACAAGTAGCTTTATGTTTGAAAAGAAAGATGCAGAAGTCACAAGTAGCTTTATGTTTGAAAAGAAAGATGCAGAAGTCACAAGTAGCTTTATGTTTGAAAAGAATGATGCAGAAGTCACAAGTAGTTTTATGTTTGAAAAGAATGATGCAGAAGTCACAAGTACCTTTATGTTTGAAAGGAATGATGCAGAAGTCACAAGTAGTTTTATGTTTGAAAAGAATGATGCAGAAGTCACAAGTACCTTTATGTTTGAAAAGAATGATGCAGAAGTCACAAGTAGTTTTATGTTTGAAAAGAATGATGCAGAAGTCACAAGTAGTTTTATGTTTGAAAAGAACAGAAGTCACAAGTAGCTTTATGTTTGAAAAGAAAGATGCAGAAGTCACAAGTAGCTTTATGTTTGAAAAGAAAGATGCAGAAGTCACAAGTAGCTTTATGTTTGAAAAGAAAGATGCAGAAGTCACAAGTAGCTTTATGTTTGAAAAGAATGATGCAGAAGTCACAAGTAGTTTTATGTTTGAAAAGAATGATGCAGAAGTCACAAGTACCTTTATGTTTGAAAAGAATGATGCAGAAGTCACAAGTAGTTTTATGTTTGAAAAGAATGATGCAGAAGTCACAAGTAGTTTTATGTTTGAAAAGAACAGAAGTCACAAGTAGCTTTATGTTTGAAAATAAAGATGCAGAAGTCACAAGTAGCTTTATGTTTGAAAAGAAAGATGCAAAAGTCACAAGTAGCTTTATGTTTGAAAAGAAAGATGCAGAAGTCACAAGTAGTTTTATGTTTGAAAAGAATGATGCAGAAGTCACAAGTAGTTTTATGTTTGAAAAGAATGATGCAGAAGTCACAAGTAGTTTTATGTTTGAAAAGAACAGAAGTCACAAGTAGCTTTATGTTTGAAAAGAAAGATGCAGAAGTCACAAGTAGCTTTATGTTTGAAAAGAAAGATGCAGAAGTCACAAGTAGTTTTATGTTTGAAAAGAACAGAAGTCACAAGTAGTTTTATGTTTGAAAAGAACAGAAGTCACAAGTAGCTTTATGTTTGAAAAGAACAGAAGTCACAAGTAGCTTTATGTTTGAAAAGAATGATGCAGAAGTCACAAGTAGCTTTATGTTTGAAAAGAATGATGCAGAAGTCACAAGTAGTTTTATGTTTGAAAAGAACAGAAGTCACAAGTAGCTTTATGTTTGAAAAGAACAGAAGTCACAAGTAGCTTTATGTTTGAAAAGAATGATGCAGAAGTCACAAGTAGTTTTATGTTTGAAAAGAACAGAAGTCACAAGTAGTTTTATGTTTGAAAAGAACAGAAGTCACAAGTAGCTTTATGTTTGAAAAGAAAGATGCAGAAGTCACAAGTAGCTTTATGTTTGAAAAGAATGATGCAGAAGTCACAAGTAGCTTTATGTTTGAAAAGAATGATGCAGAAGTCACAAGTAGTTTTATGTTTGAAAAGAACAGAAGTCACAAGTAGTTTTATGTTTGAAAAGAACAGAAGTCACAAGTAGCTTTATGTTTGAAAAGAAAGATGCAGAAGTCACAAGTAGTTTTATCAATGTGTTTGAAAAGAATGATGCAGAAGTCACAAGTAGCTTTATGTTTGAAAAGAATGATGCAGAAGTCACAAGTAGCTTTATGTTTGAAAAGAATGATGCAGAAGTCACAAGTAGTTTTATGTTTGAAAAGAATGATGCAGAAGTCACAAGTACCTTTATGTTTGAAAAGAACAGAAGTCACAAGTAGCTTTATGTTTGAAAAGAATGATGCAGAAGTCACAAGTACCTTTATGTTTGAAAAGAACAGAAGTCACAAGTAGCTTTATGTTTGAAAAGAATGATGCAGAAGTCACAAGTAGCTTTATGTTTGAAAAGAATGATGCAGAAGTCACAAGTAGTTTTATGTTTGAAAAGAATGATGCAGAAGTCACAAGTAGTTTTATGTTTGAAAAGAATGATGCAGAAGTCACAAGTACCTTTATGTTTGAAAAGAATGATGCAGAAGTCACAAGTAGTTTTATGTTTGAAAAGAATGATGCAGAAGTCACAAGTACCTTTATGTTTGAAAAGAATGATGCAGAAGTCACAAGTAGTTTTATGTTTGAAAAGAATGATGCAGAAGTCACAAGTAGTTTTATGTTTGAAAAGAACAGAAGTCACAAGTAGCTTTATGTTTGAAAAGAAAGATGCAGAAGTCACAAGTAGCTTTATGTTTGAAAAGAAAGATGCAGAAGTCACAAGTAGCTTTATGTTTGAAAAGAAAGATGCAGAAGTCACAAGTAGTTTTATCAATGTGTTTGAAAAGAATGATGCAGAAGTCACAAGTACCTTTATGTTTGAAAAGAATGATGCAGAAGTCACAAGTAGCTTTATGTTTGAAAAGAATGATGCAGAAGTCACAAGTAGTTTTATGTTTGAAAAGAATGATGCAGAAGTCACAAGTACCTTTATGTTTGAAAAGAACAGAAGTCACAAGTAGCTTTATGTTTGAAAAGAATGATGCAGAAGTCACAAGTAGCTTTATGTTTGAAAAGAACAGAAGTCACAAGTAGCTTTATGTTTGAAAAGAATGATGCAGAAGTCACAAGTACCTTTATGTTTGAAAAGAATGATGCAGAAGTCACAAGTAGTTTTATGTTTGAAAAGAAAGATGCAGAAGTCACAAGTAGCTTTATGTTTGAAAAGAATGATGCAGAAGCCACAAGTAGCTTTATGTTTGAAAAGAATGATGCAGAAGTCACAAGTAGCTTTATGTTTGAAAAGAATGATGCAGAAGTCACAAGTAGCTTTATGTTTGAAAAGAAAGATGCAGAAGTCACAAGTAGCTTTATGTTTGAAAAGAACAGAAGTCACAAGTAGCTTTATGTTTGAAAAGAATGATGCAGAAGTCACAAGTAGCTTTATGTTTGAAAAGAATGATGCAGAAGTCACAAGTAGCTTTATGTTTGAAAAGAAAGATGCAGAAGCCACAAGTACCTTTATGTTTGAAAAGAACAGAAGTCACAAGTAGCTTTATGTTTGAAAAGAATGATGCAGAAGCCACAAGTAGCTTTATGTTTGAAAAGAATGATGCAGAAGTCACAAGTACCTTTATGTTTGAAAAGAATGATGCAGAAGTCACAAGTAGTTTTATGTTTGAAAAGAATGATGCAGAAGTCACAAGTAGCTTTATGTTTGAAAAGAATGATGCAGAAGTCACAAGTAGCTTTATGTTTGAAAAGAAAGATGCAGAAGTCACAAGTAGCTTTATGTTTGAAAAGAATGATGCAGAAGTCACAAGTAGTTTTATGTTTGAAAAGAATGATGCAGAAGTCACAAGTAGTTTTATGTTTGAAAAGAATGATGCAGAAGTCACAAGTAGTTTTATGTTTGAAAAGAATGATGCAGAAGCCACAAGTAGCTTTATGTTTGAAAAGAATGATGCAGAAGCCACAAGTAGCTTTATGTTTGAAAAGAATGATGCAGAAGCCACAAGTAGCTTTATGTTTGAAAAGAATGATGCAGAAGTCACAAGTACCTTTATGTTTGAAAAGAATGATGCAGAAGTCACAAGTAGTTTTATGTTTGAAAAGAATGATGCAGAAGTCACAAGTAGCTTTATGTTTGAAAAGAATGATGCAGAAGTCACAAGTAGCTTTATGTTTGAAAAGAAAGATGCAGAAGTCACAAGTAGCTTTATGTTTGAAAAGAATGATGCAGAAGTCACAAGTAGCTTTATGTTTGAAAAGAAAGATGCAGAAGCCACAAGTACCTTTATGTTTGAAAAGAACAGAAGTCACAAGTAGTTTTATGTTTGAAAAGAAAGATGCAGAAGTCACAAGTAGCTTTATGTTTGAAAAGAAAGGTGCAGAAGTCACAAGTAGCTTTATGTTTGAAAAGAATGATGCAGAAGCCACAAGTAGTTTTATGTTTGAAAAGAACAGAAGTCACAAGTAGCTTTATGTTTGAAAAGAATGATGCAGAAGTCACAAGTAGCTTTATGTTTGAAAAGAATGATGCAGAAGCCACAAGTAGTTTTATGTTTGAAAAGAACAGAAGTCACAAGTAGCTTTATGTTTGAAAAGAATGATGCAGAAGTCACAAGTAGCTTTATGTTTGAAAAGAATGATGCAGAAGCCACAAGTAGCTTTATGTTTGAAAAGAATGATGCAGAAGCCACAAGTAGCTTTATGTTTGAAAAGAATGATGCAGAAGTCACAAGTACCTTTATGTTTGAAAAGAATGATGCAGAAGCCACAAGTAAATTTATGTTTGAAAAGAATGATGCAGAAGTCACAAGTACCTTTATGTTTGAAAAGAATGATGCAGAAGTCACAAGTAGTTTTATGTTTGAAAAGAACAGAAGTCACAAGTAGCTTTATGTTTGAAAAGAATGATGCAGAAGTCACAAGTAGTTTTATGTTTGAAAAGAAAGATGCAGAAGCCACAAGTACCTTTATGTTTGAAAAGAACAGAAGTCACAAGTAGCTTTATGTTTGAAAAGAATGATGCAGAAGCCACAAGTAGCTTTATGTTTGAAAAGAATGATGCAGAAGTCACAAGTAGCTTTATGTTTGAAAAGAAAGATGCAGAAGCCACAAGTACCTTTATGTTTGAAAAGAACAGAAGTCACAAGTAGCTTTATGTTTGAAAAGAATGATGCAGAAGTCACAAGTAGCTTTATGTTTGAAAAGAATGATGCAGAAGTCACAAGTAGCTTTATGTTTGAAAAGAATGATGCAGAAGTCACAAGTAGCTTTATGTTTGAAAAGAATGATGCAGAAGCCACAAGTAGCTTTATGTTTGAAAAGAACAGAAGTCACAAGTAGCTTTATGTTTGAAAAGAATGATGCAGAAGTCACAAGTAGCTTTATGTTTGAAAAGAATGATGCAGAAGTCACAAGTAGCTTTATGTTTGAAAATAAAGATGCAGAAGCCACAAGTACCTTTATGTTTGAAAAGAACAGAAGTCACACGTAGCTTTATGTTTGAAAAGAATGATGCAGAAGTCACAAGTAGCTTTATGTTTGAAAAGAATGATGCAGAAGTCACAAGTAGCTTTATGTTTGAAAAGAATGATGCAGAAGCCACAAGTAGCTTTATGTTTGAAAAGAATGATGCAGAAGTCACAAGTAGCTTTATGTTTGAAAAGAAAGATGCAGAAGCCACAAGTACCTTTATGTTTGAAAAGAACAGAAGTCACAAGTAGCTTTATGTTTGAAAAGAACAGAAGTCACAAGTAGTTTTATGTTTGAAAAGAAAGATGCAGAAGTCACAAGTAGCTTTATGTTTGAAAAGAAAGATGCAGAAGTCACAAGTAGCTTTATGTTTGAAAAGAAAGATGCAGAAGTCACAAGTAGCTTTATGTTTGAAAAGAATGATGCAGAAGTCACAAGTAGCTTTATGTTTGAAAAGAATGATGCAGAAGCCACAAGTAGCTTTATGTTTGAAAAGAATGATGCAGAAGTCACAAGTAGCTTTATGTTTGAAAAGAATGATGCAGAAGTCACAAGTAGCTTTATGTTTGAAAAGAATGATGCAGAAGTCACAAGTAGCTTTATGTTTGAAAAGAATGATGCAGAAGCCACAAGTAGCTTTATGTTTGAAAAGAATGATGCAGAAGTCACAAGTAGCTTTATGTTTGAAAAGAAAGATGCAGAAGCCACAAGTACCTTTATGTTTGAAAAGAACAGAAGTCACAAGTAGCTTTATGTTTGAAAAGAATGATGCAGAAGTCACAAGTAGTTTTATGTTTGAAAAGAATGATGCAGAAGTCACAAGTAGCTTTATGTTTGAAAAGAAAGATGCAGAAGCCACAAGTACCTTTATGTTTGAAAAGAACAGAAGTCACAAGTACCTTTATGTTTGAAAAGAACAGAAGTCACAAGTAGTTTTATGTTTGAAAAGAACAGAAGTCACAAGTAGCTTAATGTTTGAAAAGAAAGATGCAGAAGTCACAAGTAGCTTTATGTTTGAAAAGAATGATGCAGAAGCCACAAGTAGCTTTATGTTTGAAAAGAAAGATGCAGAAGTCACAAGTAGCTTTATGTTTGAAAAGAAAGATGCAGAAGTCACAAGTAGCTTTATGTTTGAAAAGAAAGATGCAGAAGCCACAAGTACCTTTATGTTTGAAAAGAACAGAAGTCACAAGTACCTTTATGTTTGAAAAGAACAGAAGTCACAAGTAGTTTTATGTTTGAAAAGAACAGAAGTCACAAGTAGCTTTATGTTTGAAAAGAAAGATGCAGAAGTCACAAGTAGCTTTATGTTTGAAAAGAATGATGCAGAAGTCACAAGTACCTTTATGTTTGAAAAGAATGATGCAGAAGTCACAAGTAGCTTTATGTTTGAAAAGAATGATGCAGAAGCCACAAGTAGCTTTATGTTTGAAAAGAATGATGCAGAAGCCACAAGTAGCTTTATGTTTGAAAAGAAAGATGCAGAAGTCACAAGTAGCTTTATGTTTGAAAAGAAAGATGCAGAAGTCACAAGTAGCTTAATGTTTGAAAAGAAAGATGCAGAAGCCACAAGTACCTTTATGTTTGAAAAGAACAGAAGCCACAAGTAGCTTTATGTTTGAAAAGAATGATGCAGAAGTCACAAGTAGCTTTATGTTTGAAAAGAAAGATGCAGAAGCCACAAGTACCTTTATGTTTGAAAAGAACAGAAGTCACAAGTAGCTTTATGTTTGAAAAGAAAGATGCAGAAGTCACAAGTACCTTTATGTTTGAAAAGAATGATGCAGAAGCCACAAGTAGCTTTATGTTTGAAAAGAATGATGCAGAAGTCACAAGTAGCTTTATGTTTGAAAAGAAAGATGCAGAAGCCACAAGTACCTTTATGTTTGAAAAGAACAGAAGTCACAAGTAGCTTTATGTTTGAAAAGAATGATGCAGAAGTCACAAGTAGCTTTATGTTTGAAAAGAATGATGCAGAAGTCACAAGTAGCTTTATGTTTGAAAAGAATGATGCAGAAGTCACAAGTAGCTTTATGTTTGAAAAGAATGATGCAGAAGCCACAAGTAGCTTTATGTTTGAAAAGAATGATGCAGAAGTCACAAGTAGCTTTATGTTTGAAAAGAAAGATGCAGAAGCCACAAGTACCTTTATGTTTGAAAAGAACAGAAGTCACAAGTAGCTTTATGTTTGAAAAGAATGATGCAGAAGTCACAAGTAGCTTTATGTTTGAAAAGAATGATGCAGAAGTCACAAGTAGCTTTATGTTTGAAAAGAAAGATGCAGAAGTCACAATTAGTAGCTTTATCAAAGTGTTCGAAAAGAATGATGCAGACAGAAGTCACAAGTAGCTTTATCGAAGTGTTCGAAAAGAATGATGCAAAGGGAGATCACTTACAAAACACCGTTGGCTTAAAAGGACGATAATTTGATGGAACATGTACCTGTTTTGTTTTTTCACACACTTTCTAATACTCATTCGTGAAAAAAACATAATAATCAACAGGGGTGTAGCTGTGTCTAAATCAGTGTGTAGGCACAAGGTCTAGTGGGGTCCGGAATTATTTTTAGAAGGGAGCCAATCCTGCATTTCAGGGCTGTCTTTCTATCATGGGGGAGTGGGTCCGGGTCCCTCAGAGGGGGGAATTTTCGCATCAATTTCAGTAAAAGGGGGAATTTTGCATGAAAGTTCAAACATCCACATAACACATTATGATATCATCAATATAAAATGAAATCATGCTGATTAAATAGATATATAACACTAAATAGACAAATAAAGCAAGGACTTAAGCATACAATAACACAATTTTAATGTTGTTTATGCCAACCAATATACATTTAACAATAAATGGGTTCAAAACAGACTTGAAAAATATCTATGTTGACTAGCTGTAAGAGTTAGACTATGTTCAAAAAGTACCAATGACAGTTATGTCATTTACTTTGTTCTACTTTCTTCAACACAAGCACAATTAACACTTAGTTCTCTTAAAATTTTAGCCTTCCGCTTTCAGTTTTTTTTTTTTTTTTTTTTTTAATTTGTTTTTTTTCAAGGGGGGAATTTTGACACTGAGGTGGGGGAAAAAAAGACACTTTTCAGGTGGGGGACTGGGGCCGAATAACGGCCGAATAACGGCCCCAAAAACAGCCAAAAGACTGCTGCTTAAAATACCGTCAAAATGCAGGTATTTTAAGCAGCAAACAGTATATTTTTAACCCGCGATTTCAAGCTTTTGTAATCTGCAATTTCGCAACAAAAAAAATCGGAACAGAACAAAATGACATATATTAATATGAATACTTGTTTTCTGAAAATCTTTCAAAACTTTGCACAATCATGGTGTATTTGGTTCCGTAAGACTGCGAGCGAAAACAGATCGACTTTTATTTTCTGAAAAGACCGCGAATAAAAATTGGTATGAGCTGACGATACCCATCCACCCCATACCCCACTCTGTTTTGATTGCATTTTTATTTTTTTATTTCTGGGGACAATGTGTAGGCAGCTACGCCACTGATCAATTATGGATGATCGAAGGACAGACTCAATTTGTCTACTGAGCTCCCTGTGACATAAGAATGCACTAAAGTTTGCTCTGGGGAATTTTACTCTATATCTCAGTGTCGGGTAGAAACATCACGATTATTAATGCATAATATAGTCCAAAACTTTAATTAAAAACGTGCACCACCTACCCTTTGTTTCTCTGCATCGACAAATCGGAGTCCAAAGTAATCCTTCTCGACCAAATTCAATGTTTCGCATACTTTGTCCAGAACAAACTGCCCCACTGTGTCTTTCTGAAAATTAAAGTGAAACATTAACAATCAGTCAACTGGTATATTTAAGTTCAGGAATGACTTGTGGCACACACTAATTATTGGTCGCACCAGATGTGATGTTTCTCTGTCTGTGTCTCTACCGGTTCTCCATTATCTTTCTTCCTGCACTCACCCACTCTATAAAAGGTGTGCCCCTCAACCATGCAGCTTCCAGCATCAAGTGTTTATGTCGGAGCCAAAAAATACACCTAGTGTTAGGATTGTTAAGGGTGTTATTGTTATTAAAGGGGTTTATTGCTTATGGCACCAGGCGAACATAATTTATGCCCAGTGCTGGTTTGTAGTTGTAATATCTCCAGCTAGCAATATCACAGGCTATCACACTACAGCCAGATAAATATTTTAATTAAAAACGAGCTGTTATAGCAATATTTAAATGATCATTAATTAGAGAAAATCTTAATTTTTAATTTTAGAATGATTAATGATATGTTTTATCGAAAATCAAATTGAGCAGAGTGCACTGTCATTTGATGTAATCAAACATCCATATATATAAACTGTAATATTAGAAGATATATTAATATTTAACCACAGACTGTAAAAGTTTGTTTGTTAAAATTTGTATGGTGCTTTACGTCATTTCAACACATGTAAGGTTTGATAAGGCCATAATAAATTAATTGCAAGTTTATCATCCAAATTTATTTCAAAATAGGGGCAGGGCGTGAAATGTTATTTTTATATTTTATACGACAAATGGAATATTGCCTCGCCACAAGGCAAAAACAGTAACACATACTACGGAGTCCTTCCAAGATTGAAAACACATTTTCAATAGCGTTTCATACTTTCAGGCACATATTAATTGAAGAATTTAAACATTTTCAGATGTTAAGAAATATTTATTGTTACAAATAATAAACAAGAGGTCAATGACCTTGAAGCTCTGCTGGCAGGTTCTGAAAGCTAGATCAGCATTCCTGTGAAGTTTCATGAAAATCCTTCAAGTAGTTTCAGAGGATTAGTCGCTACAAGTATTTGATTTTCGAGGACTAACATCGTGTCAAGCTGATCATTTTAGAAAAAGTCCCATATCAATATCACTTACTGTTTTCAAGAAGTATAGTCGCTACAATTTTGTTTTTAAAATCTATTTTTAGCCGTGGTTGCCATCTTTAATTTCTGGCCAACCTGAAAATTTGCTAGGACCAACTAGACATCAAGAGCAACATTCCTATGAAGTTTCATGAAGATCCATCAAGTAGTTTCAGAGGAGTAGTCGCTACAAGTTTTTACTATATAACTCTATGTTAACAAAGATGGCCGCCGGCAATCATGTTTAATGTCGAATCAAAATGATTTTCGACAAGGAACAACATCATGTCATGCTGATCATTTTAGAAAAATTCCCATATCAATATTACTTAAAGTTTTCAAGAAGTAGTCGCTACAAACTTGTTTTTTAAAAATCTATTTTTAGCTTTGGTGGCCATCTATGATTTCACATCAACATGGAACCTTTGCTAGGATCAACTAGACTTCATGGGCAACATTTCTGTAAAGTTTCATGAAAATCCATCCAGTAGTTTCAGAGGAGTAGTCGCTCCAAAAAAAAGTTTACGGACGGACGGACGGACGGACACCGCACCATGGCATAAGCTCTGATCAGTAGAGTTAAAAATGTTTCACTTGTGTAGATGGATAGTATCTTTTAAATCACAGAACATTTAACTGTTTGTAACACAACCTCTCTTTGGTACAAACAATTTTTACAAGATATAAACACACACAAATTGTAAACAGGATAAATATAGGATTATTAACAGGATTAGCAGGATTATTAAGTTTCAACATGGTCTTCATCACTGAAGTCTGACATCGTCTGCAATGGGAGATTGTTTATCTAATTTTCCACATAGAAAATCCAAATATCAACATCTTAGTAGTACCGATGTAATATTACAACCAAACCAGTCTTTGACAATTGCAACACCCTTTACTGGTTTAATGATAACAAACATTCCAATTAAATTTGCTAATTTCGCGTTGTTTTGAGAAGAAGTTTTGTACCTCAACACCGGTTATTACGTTTCCGGGTTTCAGTGGACAGTTTTTTTTGGTGGAGGCAGACCACCCACTTTTCCTTGGTACACCCAGTACTGACTACACCTCCTGCCATCTGTCAGAATCGACACTTCCTCCTTTACATGTCGAGCTACCAGTGGGATTCAAACCTGCAGCGCAACGTCGTTAACCCCTCTGCCAGGGAGACACATATATAACATAATAAAGAAATGAACTGCCCATTCAGTCTTACTCTTATATTTCTCAATATTTTCCCTAAATTAAATGATGACTGTGCCGGGTCTGAATGAATAGTTTCTGAGATATGTTTCCTTGTAAACCAAACAAGCCAAATATATATCGCCCAAATATTACCATATTCAGAAATGTAACTGGGCATAATAAAATATTACTGTCTGGCAGTTCTATTGAAGAGGAATAATAAATCATCCTATTTGATGTTTCTGTTTCCTTCAAAGGTCAGACGAGGTATCCCTTCATGTTAGTACATTTTTGGCTTCTAAGTTTCTACAATATACTGTAGATCCAGTGCTGACAATTGATGAAGGTCTGCTAGATGTCTTCTTTTGCAAATTCCAAAATGTTTGATATTTAACTACCCCCATTTCCCGACATTAATGAGGCCTCTTTCTACCCTCACTCATACCAACCTAAATTCCCTGCTGCTCTTACTTGAAGGGAATGGTATATTTTCATAAATTTATGTAAACAAAGTTGGTGGTAAAAGTAAAAGCAAATATGATGGGAACATACTTTTACAGGTTATTGAAAATCCAAATTCCAAAAAGTTTTGATATTTAACTACCACCCATTTTCCGACATTAATGAGGCCGCTTTCTACCCCTCACTCATACCAACCTAAATTCCCCGCTGCTCTTACTTGAAGGGAATGGCATATTTTCATAAATTTATGCAAACAAAGTTGGTGATAAAAGTAAAGCAAATAGGATGGGACATACTTTTACAGGCTTGTCGAAAATCGTTCTCATTTCAATGAAAAGGGAGGTAATTTTAAAATCACGAAATCTGGAATGTTTTTGTTTGAGAATAACAATTGTTTGTGAACATATTTCAGCATTTTTTAAACAATGACAGAATGGGCAATTCTTGCCAATGCCAAACATTAAATTTGTTCAAAGCAAATGAAATAAGTTGTTTTTAATATATGGGAGGTAATTCTGATACTTCGCTTAGAAAATAATAAAATAACACAAAATTAATGTTTGAAAAATCACATTCTTATACCTTAAGCATTTCTAACATCTTCAAACAATTATATCAATGTTCATATGTTTAACCTATGTCCCTAAAAAGTTGTGCTAAACATTTTTTGAAAGATAGAGGCCGTGGCATACCACTCCAGCATTATTTGGATGTGTTTGTACTGCCTTTTACTTAACACTTAAATTAACCTAAACATAAAGGGGAAAATTAACAGTCTCAGACTTTTCGATTGTGTACGTCTAATTTGTATGCAATTTTAGATAAAAGAGACACAGTCCATTTATAGCACATGGCACTGAACAACAAATCTCAATTTAGTCAATTTGAAATTCAATAGAAAAATCATCAATCATAGATGATATAGCAGACACTCTGGAATTAGCTGGCACTTCTGGGATGGGATGTGTTTATTGAAACTTCTTGGATGCATTTATCGTTTATCGCCAGGTAGCTTTGATGTTTCAGGTGGCCGATCACAAATGCAAATACATAATTTATCAATGTGAAATTGTGCACCTAATCCAAATTGCTGTTTCACTTAATATGTGTTAGTACTGTTGCCATGGTAATGATAATAATAGAAGGAAATTGCAAAACCTGGAAATATAAGAGCGTATTAAACAGCTTAATAATTGTGTTTAAGCTGAGTAAAGGAATTTCTGTTTCAGTGTCTATAAGCTAGGGCTCATAATCCAGGGATTGACAATCTACTAAGTTGTCACTCACGGAAACTGGAAATCAAGAAATTACATTTTACAAGATTTGATTTCCCGGCTGCCTCAAGTGGAATAAAAATGATAAAAAAAAAGTGATTGCAATGGTTCTGTCCCTTACAGGAGAACACAAGCATTGAAGGCTTGCTCACCAGATACAGTATCAAGTTAAAATGGTGTATTTTGGTGGATAATTGCATCGACCTTCAACATTTACATTCAACTGACACATGGAAACCCCAAAATATTTTCAACCATATAGAGGCTGCAGAAAACTGAAAGACTAAATATGAACCAGTTTCATGACTTTAGAACAACCTATCAACTTATTTTAACACCAGCGTTCGGTAGAATCCACCATCACTATGTATACACTGTAGCCAGTTAGTATTTTGTCTGCTTCAATTAAAGATAAAGGTTTCAGCACTCTGACCAATCACTAATCTTATTTTTACAGGTACAGCTATTAATAGATGCACCAAATTCAAAATTTGACAGTTAGGAATAAAAGTTTTCTTCTAGAAAGTATGGAAAATAAATACATTATATAATTATTTTGATATATCTGTATAGAGTAATGTTTAATATATTTACATGCCAAATTGTATGGTTTAAAAATGCTTTATTATTTAGAAATTTGTGATTAAACCTCTCTGAGCAGCATAATGGATAAAATGATCAGAAAAGTTACTCTGGGGCCATTTTTCACACACAATGTGATTGGGTAATGATTGAAAACTGAATAATAGGGATATAACGAATACAGTGGGTGGCAAATGCAATACATAATTATTCAATATCAGGTGGTGAAGATTGACAACAGCAACAACAACAACAGTTTGGTCTTTAGATGATTGAATTCATAAATAAATACTTGATAATGAACAACAGTTTGGTCTTTAGATGATTGAATTTATAAATAAATACTTGATAATGTATTTTTCACTACATAGGTTTCACCTTTGTACTTCAGAAATTCCATGGCTTTGAACTGACATTTTGTGGAGAACTGCAAGACCAGCTTTTGATTTTTGTTACTGAGTAACCTATTTTCTTTGAGTTTTTCTTAATTTTGATTCAATCACAAAGTCTGAGGCACTCATTTAGAATTTGGAAAGAATGCAGGGCACTTAATTATTAGAAAAATATGATACTTAAACACTCAGGTGCTTCACTTTCTGGAGAATAATTCCATAACTGAAACCAGTCTTTACACTTTGTGACCAACCCACCATGTTTTTTTTTTATCACAGGCCCAAGTCTTTTCTTTTTTTAAAGTGTTTTGGATTCCTGGTATTGTATTTATTGTTAAGTGACCATATATACTTTTCAGGAAACATGTTCTTGATCTTAAAATAAGCATAGAAAGAAAAAGAAATTATCTAAAAAATGAATTACCTAAAAAGGTAACTCTTTACAGAAAACAAAACCATCGTTTGACATAACACAATCACAACTTTAATTTTAACCAAGAAATCTTCAAACTCACCTTGATACCTTTTAATTTACAGGTTACTTCCTCCATGGAGGTGACACAACCTTGACCTGTGGTAATGTGACCTTGGCTTGGTCTAGAGGTCAAAGTCATTCCATTACTTCCATTACAGTAAGATAATATCCTGGGCTCTATTTGGCCATCAAGTCCATTAGGAAAGTTCACTGTGACACTAGAGTTAGCCATTTTCCATTAAATACAGCTGCTTGCTTTTCAGCTCAGATAATGTCATCTGATGCCGAGGTTTATCGCTTTATATAATCTTGGAAAAAAAACTTTTTTGGAATAATGGAAAAACATCCTGTCTTTCAATTCATTATCTTGAAAAATTCACCAGGTTTAATATATTCAGTTTTTTTTATTTTCACTTGATAAAATACTGCTTACTGTTACAGAAACTGTCCAGTCCAAAGAAACTATGGTTGGTGTAAGTAAACATAGTATTTATATTTATGCAGTTTTCAACATTTATTTCGACACTTGCTTTTCTAAATCTTAAAAAATGTTGCATCACATTTCATAAATATTAAGCTTTCCATATAATTTTCACAATATTTTATTTTCTCTTTAAAAATAAACAAACCAGTTTTTATTTTTTTTATCTGCAGCAGACGGACGCAGAAACCATCAGATTCCAAAAACTGGTTACCTTCTTTTTAGACACGTTAATCTAGATCTACCAAAGGCTGTAAGACAAAATCATCCAGACACTTTCATCCTCACACTGGATGTACTAAGCAACTACAAATTGGTACCAAGACATTATGATTGATTCTCCGGTGCCTAAAATAACAACTGAATTCCAAAACCAATAAAAGTATTCGGTGTTACATTATTTCGACATTATCCTCTCATATAAGGAAAGCAATATATAGCACCTTAGCACTGATGGATCTGAACTGAGATGTGATCAGGAATACCAGAAAGACTGATTATGATTATTATTAAATAGAAAATCTATATAAATGTCTTCTGTGTTTATATCTCGATATTATAACTTAAAATTAGAAGTCTAAAGCCTAACCAGATGAGTTGCAAAAGCGTGAAAGGTATAAATAAGTATAAAGGAGTGGAGCATCCACTGTAAAAGAGACTTTATTGTTCAGAAAAGTGAGCAAACTGTAATTGTCATGACAAGCTTTACTGTAAAGAAACAAGTGCAGCTTGTCTTTTTTTTGTCAAGATTATAAAACATTCAGTTTTATTGTCAAGATAAGCAAACACAGCTTTGTTATTGAGACAAAGATAAACAATTATATTGTCAAGATAAGCACACAGCTGCATTGGCAAGATAAGTATACACATTTTTATTGTCAAGATAAGCATACAGCTGCAGTATCAAGATAAGCATACAAAGCTACATTGTCAAGATACAGTTGCAATGTCAAGATAAGCATACACAGCTGTATTGTCAAGGTAAGCACAGTGCTCCAGATAAGCTGCGTATCAGCGTTTTTTATGCAAAGAAATTTGACAAATACGCACAAGTTTTTTAATATGTGCGTTTAAAAACACAGACATTTTTCCTTTCACGCACGTTTCTAAATTTCCTTGCGTTTTTGATATTCCTGCCAGTACCGATTCCCAATTCGTACATCATTTGTATATATTTATAAACAGCTGTTATGGATTTCTGCCCGACTGTATCATCATTTAATTGCCGATAAAATACGGCTGAAAATGCGCACTTGAGGTTAAAAATATCGGGCTAAACCCGTCTACTTTCGGCCTCAAGTACATTAGGCGCTTAGAAAATAAAGGCTATTGACTTTCTGAATAGGAGCACGCGTTTATTGATGCCGAGAAAAATGTCGTCGGGCAAAGGAAAAACAATTCTGAACTTTTTTAAACCTGTTAGCGAGAAGAAAAATAACAATTCAGAGCATATAGTGAAAGGCATATTAGACGAATTAATTAAGGAATGTGTAAAGTCAGGAAAGAGGTTGCACGATAGTCAAAATGTGTAAAAAAAACACGATAGAAGCATGGAAATCGTCGTTACCGTGGCTGAAGATTTCTTGAGTGAAAATAGCTGTTGTATTTTGGAAAAAAAATGTTCACTCATGCAATTTCCAAAATATCAATTTCACTCACATAATTTTATTTTGATGAGTGAATACCCACTTCACTTCAAAATTATCTGGAGCACTGTAAGCATACTCATATTTATTGTCAAGATAAGCATACAGCTGTATTGTCAAGATAATCATACAGCTGTATTGTCAAGATAAGCATACAGCTGTATTGTCAAGATAAGCATACAGCTGTATTGTCAAAATAATCATACAGCTGTATTGTCAAGATAATCATACAGCTGTATTGTCAAGATAATCATACAGCTGTATTGTCAAGATAAGCATACAGCTGTATTGTCAAGATAATCATACAGCTGTATTGTCAAGATAATCATACAGCTGTATTGTCAAGATAAGCATACAGCTGTATTGTCAAAATAAGCATACACATATTTATTGTCAAGATAAGCATACAGCTACATTGTCAAAAAAAGCACACAGCTGTATTTTGAGATAAGCATATAGTTGCATTGTCATAATAAGCGTACAGCTGTATTGTCAAGATAAGCATGCAGCTGCATTGTCAAGATACGCACACAGTTGCATTGTAAAGATAAGCATGCAGCTGTATTGTCAAGATAAGCATACAGCTAAAAAAGAAGGTCAAGGTTGCTCATGGCGTAAAGTTGACTTTTTTGAGTGCTCGCTACGGTTCCCTTTTTTCAAGTGCGCGTAAAATAAGTGGAAATATGGAGAAAATTTAGGAAACGAAGGATATAATATCTCAAACTTGTGATCTGATATGTTTTAAAAAACTTTCCTAACTGAAAAATGGAGTTATTTATCGAATGAAATGGACAATGGACCGGGCAGAGTTGTGAAAAAAAAGCGTGCAAAACGTGAGTAGTAACTGACGTTTTTATTCACACACTATCACTGTGCATATCAAAACATAAACATAAACGTTGAACGTCGTCGTACTTCTTGTACTTCTTGTAGATCTGTAAAAAAATGTCGCACACAAAATCAAACAAGAGGTCAATGACCTTGAAGCTCTACTGATTGATTTTGATTTCAGGAAGTAGTCGCTACAAACTTGTTTTTTGAAAATCTATTTTTAGCCGTGATGGCCATCTTGAATTTCCGGCTGACCTGAAATTTTGCTAGGATCAATTAGACATCAAGAGCAACATTGCTGTGAAGTTTCATGAAAATCCGTCAAGTAGTTTCAGAGGAGTAGTCGCTTCAAGTTTTCATTATATAACTCTATGTAAACAAAGATGGCCACTGACAGCCATGTTTATCACTGAATCAAAATAATGTTCGACTTGGATAACCATCATGTCATGCTGATCATTTTAAAAAATGTCCCATATCAATATCACTTATAGTTTTCAAGAAGTAGTAGTTACAAACTTATTTTTTAAAAATCTATTTTTAGCTGTGATGGCCATCTTGAATTTCTGGCCGATCTGAAATTTTGCTAGGATCAATTAGACATCAAGAGCAACCTACCTGTGAAGTTTCATGCATATCCGTCAAGTAGTGTCAGAGGAGTAGTCGCTACAAGTTTTCATTATATAACTCTATGTAAACAAAGATGGCCGCTGACAGTTTAACATTGAATCAAAACGATTTTTGACAAGGACCAACATCATGTCATGCTGATCATTTTAGAAAAAGTCCCATATCAATATCACTTACAGTTTTCAAGAAGTAGTCGCTACAAACTTGTATTTTGAAAATCTATTTTTAGCCATGGCGGCCATCTTGAATTTCCGGCCAACCTGAAATTTTGCTAGGATCAATTAGACATCAAGAGCAACATTCGTGTGAAGTTTCATGAAAATCCGTCAAGTAGTTTCAGAGGAGTAGTCGCTACAAGTTTTCATTATATAACTCTATGTAAACAAAGATGGCCGCTGGCAGCCATGTTTAACGTCGAATCAAAACGATTTTCGACAAGGACCAACATCATGTCATGCTGATCATTTTAGAAAAAGTCCCATATCAATATCTCGTATAGTTTTCAAGAAGTAGTCGCTACAAACTTATTTATTTTAAATCTATTTTTAGCTGTGGCGGCCATCTTGAATTTCCGGCCAGCCTGAAATTTTGCTAGGATCAACTAGACATCAAGAGCAACATTCCTGTGAAGTTTCATGAATTCCGTCAAGTAGTTTCAGAGGAGTAGTCGCTACAAGTTTTTACTGTATAACTCTATGTAAACAAAGATGGCCGCTGGCAGCCATGTTTAACGTCAAATCAAAACGATTTTTGACAAGGACCAACATCATGTCATGCTGATCATTTTAGAAAAAGTCCCATATCAATATCACTTATAGTTTTCAAGAAGTAGTCGCTACAAACTTGTATTTTAAAACTCTATTTTTAGCTTTGGTGGCCATCTTGGATTTTACATCAACATGAATTTTTGCTAGGATCAACTAGACTTTATGGGCAACATTTCTGTAAAGTTTCATGAATATCCATCCAGTAGTTTCAGAGGAGTTGTTGCTACAAATAAAAGTTTACGGACAGACGGACAGACGGACGACGCACCACGGCATAAGCTCTGCTGATCTCTGATCAGTCAAGCTAAAAATGATATACCTGAACTATACTTCTTATTGAAGATTTGAAAAGGCTTTTGATACACTTCCATGGTCATTTATTGGTCAGGTATTACGTTTTTTTTCAATAAGGAAGTGGATAAAGGTTTTCTACACCGATATAAAATCCTGCATTTCCGTTAATGGTCACTTATCAGAATGGTTTTCTATTCACCGAGGCTGCCGACAGGGAGAGCAGGGAGAGCGCTCTCCCCAAATATTTTTGTCTTATGTGTTGAAATATTAGCTATACTGGTTATATAAAGACATCACAGGAGTCAAAGTAGGAGACACCGAATATGTAATTTCTCAATATGCCGATGACACCTCCTTTGTATTAGATGGCACTGAAAAATCACTTAAATATGCCCTAATTGTTTTAAAATTCTATGCAGAAATATCAGGTCTTAATGTTAATGTTGATAAAACTAGAGTTATATGGTTTGGGAAAAATAAAGGCTCAAAGGCTAAACTTTGTAAAGATGTAAATTTAAATTGGGATCAAGGAGACTGTGATCCTTGGTATCATAATGTCAACGAACTTACATAGTCTAGTCGCATTAAATTACGATAGAAAAATAAAAGAAATTAAATCATTACTACTATATCTTTGTCAAAAAGAATACTGTCGCCCTATTTATGAAGTTTTAAATAAATCAGGTGTGCAGCCAACATATATTGCAAAATGGGGTCAATACGGTTTAAATATAGACAGAGATTGGAATAAACTATTTAAAATACCTTTCATCTGCACAAAAGATACAAAGTTACAATGGTTTCAAGTAAAAATTAATCACAGAATTACTGCCACAAACCTCCTTCTGACAAAAAAGAAAAAAAAGAAAAGACAATTCATGTACCGGTAGTTTTTGCACTACCATTACTCATCTATTTTGGGAATGCAGATATTCAAAAAAAAATTGGGATAATTTCAAGTACTTGCACAGAAAAGAATATACAAATTCAACCGGAATGGACTATGAAAATTATTATTTTTGGTTCCATTCAATATTACATTGTTTTAAATAAATTACTTCTACATGCAAAATACTTCATATATAAGAGCAAGTTAGATGGGAGATTGCCATTCTTTGAAATTTTAAACCACAAATTAGATACCTATATCATACTGAAAAAATAAACGCTATTAAAAATAATCAAATTTGGAAAGCCCTGGTTGGCATATAAAACCCTTTTTTACTAGTCAGATCCCTTTTCACTAAATGTTACTTTGTGCTTTTAAGTAAATAACGACAAAAACACCAGAAATTGTACTTACTTGTAAATATATTGTTGCACTATGTTTCCCACTGTTCCCATTGAGTAATGAAGTCACATCTCCATATCTTGTTCCTTTTTTTGTTTATATATGTATTTTTCTCCACAACTTTTTTTCCCAGAATATAATAGGAAAACTCAGTGGAGATATTACATAGATCTGGTATAATGTTCTAATATTGTGAGTGTCTATGAATTTTCTTTCAATATAAATATATGTAAATCATCCACTGGGTTTTTTGAAAAGAAAAAGTTTGTTTGCAATTTTAGAATGAATGCAAACAGTTACAAATAAGTAAAGTTTATCATTTGAAGATTGTGAAATTAAATGTCTTCCAAGTTTTAAAGGGATACATGCCAATCATGACATATTATCCACTGAAGATATTTTGAAATATATACATATACATATTGCAATGCCTCCCTTTAAAAAAAATTGGCCAATATTCATATTTGCACTCATTCTGAAATCGTAAAGAAAGAAAAAACCTCCCCATTTGTTTATGTCTATATTAAGATATGCTTTAGTCTAGCTTCTGTAAATATTTGTTGTATTATATTTAAATACATATTTGACGCATATTTTATCATATAACTGTACGGTTTGCTGAGGGTGGCCCACCCCGACCCTCACAAACCTATGACGGGGTGAATAAATGGATCACCATTAATTTGGTGATTGAAATTTAAAAAAAAAAGGAAAAAGATAAGCATACGCAGCTTTATTGCCAGAAAATCAATAAAAAATCCAAAGCCTACCAAGAACGGAATATTCAGATGCTGTGACATGCAACATTAAACAAAATGATCTCACTACAATCTTAGAACTGTTTCAAGTATAATTGAGTTAAAACACAATTTCCCTAAAATTACCAGTTGAAAACAACAGCGCAGATAACTGTATATACCATTAGATATAAACAAAAGCCAAATTACAGAAAGAATAGTTACTCTCAAAGATTTTTTGGTCAAAGAAAAAACACACTTTTAGATTTATATTGTCAAGATATATTCCTACAAAGACAATTAATGAGATGTGAATCCAGAAATAGGCTTTCAACAATTATTTATATTTTTTATGCAAATGTGGGAGACTTGGACAGAGCTGTTTTTGACTGCAATGAGTATTTACTGATTAGATTCAAAATGATTGAGTAACAAAGAACTCGTTTAGAGTAAACACTTGCTTTAAATAGTTCTCGCATTCAAAATGGATGTGAATTAATACATTTTAAAACAAACAACTATTCTGATTAAATGGAAGTTAAGTAAAACAAAAGAAACACTGTATGCATGACCTTATATTAGACCTATGCTTGGAATAATTGTCATCATGTAACTATGGATTAAACTGTTCCACAAGACAATGCATACAAATATAATACTCATGATTTTTAAAAGCTGATGAGTAATGATACTCACAATTTTAGTTTTTAACGACTGCTTAAAGATGAACGGCCACTCTTTTTGTAGTATTATCAATTTACAAATTTAACTCTTAAACATCATATGAACATTTCTTGATAGTCCCGGAGAGAAACGTATATTTAAATACACTATTAAGTTATATGAGTATTATTTGCATGACGTAGATACGTAACTTTTACCATTGTGTGACTGCACGGGGCAATGAGGTAAATCTGGAGTGTATAGCTGCACAACTATTTGTTTTGAAGATTTTTTTTTTTTTAAAAAGCTGATGAGGAGGGCGCTTCTATTAGGGGAAATATGGTAAGGCCAAAAAAAAAAAAGGTGTGTTTCCTATTGCATGCTCTAAAAAAATAGGGTAGGTCGGTAGGCATATTTTTTTTTATTTTTTTTTTTTGAGCAAGGTATTGTGAGATTCTACATGTATTTTGATACAACTGAAAGCTTTTCAGTGATGTTGGTTTACTTCGATATATTTTGATAAATCATTGTTCAGAACAAATATTTTTTCGTATTTTTTTTCATAAAAAGTTTTAGGGTCGGCCCCTTAAAAATAGGGTCGGAAACACTTTTTTTTGGCCTAAGGCAGTCTATCTTCCATGTTAGACAGATTGCAGAAATATCAAAGATTTCCTGAGTGCAGACAGTAGATGTACATGCCAATTATCTATACCTTCAAGATGATACTATTATAAGTTATCTATACCTTCAAGATGATACTATAGCCAGGTACAAACTCATCACCATTTGAACATTAAAATGAACAGGTAAAAATGTATGATGACAAAATTGATACGAATGCTGAGTTATAAATTAGGCCATCATTTAATTTAGTAGAGTTAACTAACAATTACAGGAGCGTTCAAAGTTCATTTCAGAGTGGACACCCAAATTAATTTTAAGGGACAAATCTTGTTATCATTTTTTTTGTTTTTTGTGTGTGATTCTTTTTTTCTTTGAAATTGGTTTATGTCCTATTAGGTTCTAATGAGACAATATCCTCAGAGGGAGATGAAATGAAGGATGAAGTTTCACCTCCGACATGCCTCCGCCAGGGAGCGTACCCATGCGGGGCAGTTCTGCAGCTCTAAAGCACAATGCCGTATCTGAGCTACTAAATTATGAGTTAACTTCTGGCGTTATGTGGCTATTTAAACAATAGGGAGAACAATGGGGTAGCCACATGAACCCAAACTGTTAGACATCTGGATCTAGATCTGTGGGTCTATAGTGGTTATGACCCTGGATCAAAGATGTTCAGTTAGTATAATGCCTCATTCAGGGACATATATAATTGCATTACATTGCTAAGTCAAGTATTGAGGTAATCTCTGGTGAAATGACCTATGAAACCCATGTCAAGTGTGAACTAAGACTGTTTCCATCTATAAACACAGCAGACACCCCTGCAGTATTACCTAAGAAACATGAAAGCAGGTTTCTGAAAAATGTGTAAAATGGAATCCCTGTCTAATATTTAGGGTATGTTGAAACCTCATTTATTGCTATATATAATTCCAACCTCATCAACATGTTTGTATTTAACGTTATTTCATCTTCTTGGAAAAACATCTTTTTTAAATTACTTGTGCCATAGTCATCAAAATTATTACATGTTTCTCAATCTTAAAATGCCTTTTTGTTTTATCAGATAGTTGGCATAGTTATTAGCTTAGCATAAAGTTCTCTTTTTTTGTTATGGAGTTAATTTTAATTTAGTTTAAACTAATTTAATTTAACACATATTGTAACGAAGGCTTATTTAATCACTATCGATGTCAACCGAGGTAGAACCAATACTTAAGCAAATGCTGATAAAGTGTCTTGTTCAGGGCCACAACACATATGGTCATCACGGGGATTGAACCCATGACTTTTCGTTCCTGGGTCCAACGCTCTACCACTAGACCAAAGCGCCCCATACACATTTAACATAAAGTTCTTACTTGATTCAATTTGTGCTTGAATCGGCAAAGTTTACACTGCATAAAAAAACAAATTTAATCCTTAATTAAACCATAAAATGATGGGCGCTATCATTCAGTATAGAACTCAATCACTGTTTAGCACTCAATAACCATCCGCAATGTCCTCTCATTATGCACTTGCATCAGTAGCCGGAGTATACAAAAACGTCATTACCTTTTCCTATTAGCCGCCAACATAATCACTTGACTCTTCAATTCCAACTGAAGCAGACATATACTGAATAAATCACTAATCTCAGTGGGCAGAAAGTCAGGAATGTAATTATGGTCTCTCGATCATTATATAAGGTGGGATAATTCAAACTTCAAACTCCATAGCAATCAATGTCCCATCAGATAGCTGAAATTGCTGTCTCAAATTCAAAAGAACGCCACAGACGTATACATGCCAATGTTAATGTATGGGGATTTAAAATGCTGATTTTAACAATCATTATAAGTTTTGTAAATATGAATTGTCATTTCACAGAATGCACCATAACATTACCTTTGACCTCCAACTGTGACCTTGACCTTTGAGGCACTGACATGATTCTTGAGCACAACACACCTTCTCATTGTGATGAACATTTATGCGAAGTTTGATGCAACTCCCTTCAGCAGTTTCCAAGTAATGGCTGAGACATGAATTTTTTCACCTTTGAGACTCGGTCATGATTCTTGCGTGTGACACACCTTCTCATTGTGATGAACATTTGTGTGAAGTTTGACGAAATTCCCTTCAGTAGTTTCTGAGGAATAGCTGAGACACAGTTTCGGACGGACAGTGCGATTACTATCTGCCTCCCTGTGGTTGCATTAAAATGTCTTACTATATATAACATAAAATTATAATTGCCCAGAGGAAATGTCTGTTAAGTCTGACTTAAGTCATGTCACATCCCAGAATGTACCCTAACAACATTACTCAGCAAATGTCTTGTAAATATGAATTGTTATGTCACACTGTTCAACCGCTGTCTTGGAAAGCTGCGAAAATTACACAAAACTATTGTATTTTACTTTTAAACTTATGTTTTATCATATTCCATCAGTTGCTTTTTAAGTTCTTAAAGGTACTGTCTGCAGACCTTACAATGATCAGTGTTTTTATAAAAGAGCAAAGAATAAAGGAATGAATATAGTCCGAAGGAATGAATATAGTCCGAAAAAATGAAAGTATTGTTGTTGAACGACGCATAAAACATATTATTTAGGTTATTTCTAACTAACCCAGAGAGAGAGAGAGAGAGAGGAAGGATATAAAATTATAGGAATCCGGGAACACTGCCTTACTCTCATATTGAAATAGATTCCTTTGGTTCTTTAACATGCTCAGAGGATAGATTCCTACACACGGGACAGGATAGATTCCTATACATGGGACAGCCTGATTTACACTCCCATCTGATGGACTAAGGCTAAGAAAAGTAGCTTGTTAAAGGACAAAACAAAATAACCCAGTCGCCTGCGAGGCTTGAACCCGATATCTGGATTAAGATCGAGTCTACCGTGCCATCCACTTTGCCACCGCGTACCCTTAAACACCAGCGTTAGGTAGACACTACCGTCATTATGTATACACCGTAGCCAGTTAGTATTTCGTCTGCTTCAAGGAAAAAGTTTCAGCACTCTGACCAATAACTGATCTAATTTTAACAGGTACAGATATTAATAGATGCACCAAGACAGTAAGGAATAAAAGTTTTGTTCTAGAAAGTATGGAAAATAAATACATTATATAATTATTTTGATATATCTGTATAGAGTAATGTTTAATGTAATTATATGCCAAATGTTATGGTTTAATAATGCTTTATTATTTAGAAATTTGTGATTAAACCTCTCTGAGCAGCATAATGCATAAAATGATCAGAAAAGTTTGTCTGGGGAAATTTTGGGTTTTTAATACTCGACCCTGGCCTTTAAAGGGACACACGGCAATCTTGAAGTACTTCTCAAGCACTGAAAATTGAACCTCGGTTTATTTATCCCTTATCATTGACTTTAAATCTGCTTGCATATAATTAAATAATTTCGTGAGTTTACATTTCTTCATCTTATTCTACCCTAGGTTTAAATATATAGTTGGTGCCAGGGCTTCTAAAATCGCCGGTTCGTCGATCCCCAGACCGAATTCTGTTTCTCCGGACCGATTTTCTTTTCAAAATCTCTGTTAAAATCGGTCCCAGATATTTTATCTATCGGTCGTTAAAAAGTCTACAATTACCTTACACACTCCTTGAAATATGCCTTGCGGCAATATTCTTTGATCCATAACACGATTGTTTGTCACTCGCTGTGCGAAAGTAGGTCAATTTGGTCAATTTGGACTAAACCATTACCGATAGTAGGGAGTTTTCCGGAAGAGTCTATAGCCATGTAGCACGCCTTTGATGTGTGATCAGTGAAAGTATATCACGCGTTCTGTCGGTTCACTGAAGCAGTGTTACCGTCTGTGATTTCTTTGATATACCGTTAGTCGTAAGGTGTTAGCCTGTTTGCTTGTGTCGGTTTGTTTTTTTAAGTGGCCAAAGCTGGGATTGAAATTTGTTTGCGTCATTAAAATACTGAGATGTGTTAATTGCTTGTTTGATTATTTTTTTACAATAACTTTAAGTATAATATTAAGGAAAGTGATCAAACCTGACACCGTTTTTTTTTGAAGTCGGACCGAAATTGTTTGCATTAGTCGTAACATTTGGTATTAATTAAGCTAATTGATGAAAAACGATATTACTCAAATTTATGTAAAAATCGTATATAATCCGCTAATCCGCGCGTGTTAGTCCGCGTTTTATACCTACCCGGTTTATTAGACGCTTCCGGTTCAATTTCTCAAATGATCAACAATTTTAATATTGAGTGAAAATTATTCATTCAGTAAAGCGAAGACATGATGTCAGTCATTAAAATGTACAAATTGTGATAAAGTAAGTTAGAAATAATACAAATATAATACAAACATACATTTTAAATAGTTCTCTATATCAATGACTGAACGGAAAAAAATCATGGTGCAGCTGACGGTGGGTGGGGTACGGCGATTTTAGTGATTTTTTCAAAATAAGCGCGATTCTTACGGCAGTTAAAAACCTGGACCGATTTGCATTTTAAAATTTTAGAAGCCCTGGTTGGTGCACTTTAATCAACAGTTAATAATATGCAACAACAATTTGTTTTATACTATTCTTATAATTAATATTAATGACTGAACGAATTCAATTTATGCAGAAAAACTAACGGGACGCCGTGAGTTTTTAAAAAATCAAGATTGCCGTGTGTCCCTTTAAATAACCAGAGTATCTGATCTTCAGTCTCGTAGTGATGGCAGTTCATACAAATTATATCCACTTAAAACATTTTTCAAGAATCAAGACATTTCTCTATAGAAAAAGAATATAATTATAATTTTGTTCTCCACTGACTTGTTAAATTGAAACGCCAGTCTGTATAAATTTGCGAGTGTTATTCTCAGAGGACAAGCAATTTTGTTTTACACAGACTAGCAAATTATCATCAATTTCCATTCCAGATGACTTTGCGTGTCTACCGCCAGAAGCAAACTACTTAAATAGTATAATCAAGTCGCAATAGTTGCAATATCTATTCCAGCTGGAAAAGTTTCATGACCAAATATACAAAATTGCAAGTTCGAAGTAAAATAGGCAAAGGCCAAAACAGATATGTTTCGATCCCAAAGTGACCTTATAAGTAATAAAACTTGACTTGAGGGTTTTACTTGCACTCCCCAGTTTTTGAAAATCTTTGAAATGAAGAAAGCGTATACCGGCAATGAGGCAGGATAGTCGTAACTTTTGGTAAAAATATACAGAACCCACCTAGAATCTGCGTATGAAGTTTGAAAGCGTATGACTTGGAAACCGAGCTCAACCAAAATCCAAGTTGTGAGGGATGGACCAACATACGAATAGGGGGAGAGACAATAGTAACACTATTAATACAAGAAGCATTGCCCGTAGGTGCAGAAGCTCGACTTTCGAGGCCGTGTCTATTGATAAGGATCGAACTAAGCTGAAAGGCACATGTTTGTAGGAGTTCTTCACATAAAAGTAAATGTATGTGTGATGTTTCATTAAATTGTTTTATAAGGGGATTCTGAGATATGACATGGATTGTATGATGAAAAATGTTCTTAAAAAAATACTAAGCAAGCTTAAATGCAAAAAAGGGGCCATAATTGTGTTAAAATAAAATAATGAGTTTAAGATCCTGGCTCTTGTTAAAATAAAATAAAATAATGAGTTTAAGATCCTGGCTCTATGATGCTGTCTGAGGAATCCATTAAACAAAAGTAGTTTCAGAGCTATACATACGTATACAAATTTTTAACCACATTTTATAAGAATAAAATGGGCCATAATTTTGTTGAAATTAAAGCATAAGTTAGAGAACCTGGCTCTATGGTGTCTAATGATGCCGAATATGTGTGTAAAATTTCAATTCATTATGTGAAGTAGTTTCGGAGGTACAAGCTTACAAACTTTAACCGAATGTTTTAAGTATAAATGGGGCCATAATTTATTTAAATACAAGCATCAGTTATAGAACCTGGCTCTATGATGTCGTCCAATGATGTCGAATAAATGTGTGAAGTTTCAATCCATTATGCAAAGTAGTTTTGGAGCTATAAGCTTAGATACAAACTTTAACCATGTATTATAAGAATAAAAGGGGCCTTAATCTTTTTGAAATAAAAGCATCAGTAATAGAACCTGGCTCTATGATGTCGTCTAATGATGCCGAATGCATGTGGGAAGTTTTAATTCATTATGTAAAGTAGTTTCGGAGTTACAAGCTTACATACAAACTTTGACCACATTTTGTAAGCGTAAAAGGGGCCTTAATTTTGCTGAAATAAAAGCGTAAGTTATAGAACCTGGCTCTATGATGTTGTCTTGTGATGCCGAATAGATGTGTAAAGTTTCAATGCATTATGTGAAGTAGTTTCGGAGCTACAAGCTAACATACAAACATTAACCAAATTTTAAAAGTGTAAAAGTGGCCATAATTTTGTTGAAATAAAAGCATGAATTATAGAACTAGAGTATGATGTTGTCTAATGATGCTGAAAACGTGTGAAGTTTCAATCCATTATGTGAAGTAGTTTCCGTGATACAAGCATACATACAAACTTTAACCCGGATGCAGACAACTATCAAGTGATGCCCCCTTTCCTTTTCCGAAATGTTATCTGTGCTGGGCAAAGAATATACCTTATTTGCTGCAAAATTTTCATTTCTCTTCATGTCAGAAGTCGAACTCCATACACACTGAGTCAATTTGAATAATTTCTCACTGCACAGCTGAATCTTCACACCCAAACATGCAATGCCCTCATCAACATGCTCTCTTCACAATTAACATGATGGCAGTTGTCAATCATTTATCCATTTAACCAATCAAACCGATACGATACCTCCGACAAATAAAAGCATGTGCAACTGTATTATAAGAAAACCTATTGTCAATATAAGCCGACATCAACAACAGGGAGGAGATAGATATACAAGTTATAAACCTAAAATTCTATCAATTAGAAAAAAAAGTAGGGTTTTTGTTTAATTCCATCTAGCCCTGAAACTGCACAGTTCCACATTATAGTCTTTTTAAGTTTTAAATTTGACAGTCAGCCACATTTCACAATCTTCAGAGATTTAACTTACACTGTGTATATAAGCTTTCTCTTGAAACTATTTTTAACCAGAACAATTAAGGATATGTGCAATTAAACTATTTATTCATCACAAGAAAACAGGCAATTTTTTAAAAGTTTTTTATTATGTATGACAAACATAAATTAAAATTTACCATAACTTAAACGGTATCATGGGTTATAGGGAGCGGAGCCATTAAACACGATTTGCGACCATTAAATGACTGATATATTGTTGCAAAACTAAATATTTCAATACTGCTGAACCCCTTTCTAACGCATTTTAGTGTTTTTGACGTTTTACTCACAAGCAGTTTGAATTAAAATAAATGACGTCACGTTTTTTTGATGGTTAACATCCCTCGACTGGATTTGCAACCGTTTACGCACTATTTCATAGTCACATATTTTTGAACGTCAACCAATCGGATTGCTGGATTTTTATCAAGTGCTTTAGAATATATTGTAATTTAGTCGCATCCAAATCACAAATATCCTTCAAAGCGCACATAAAGCTTATATCATGTTTAAGACACTTTTACTAAGCTCTGGAATCATTATCTCTTGCCCATCAATTATGCATGATTATCCGTGTAGTATATTCCAGAAAATACCCATATATAGATTCTCATTGACTCCGGGGTCAATCCATCACCAACCCAAAGTGCCATAGTTTCCCCCATATTAATGATAAATCAATCCTTTTTCCAGAAACGCTACTCAGTTTAGATGGTGGCTGCGATGGATGGCGTATAGTGATTCCACATGGTCTTGGCAGTGGCGGGATTACTGCTGAGATAGCTTACTGTATTCAAGGCAGGTGAAAATGGCCCACCTGGATCAAGATTTAATCAATTATTAATGTCACAATATTGCATCCAGGAAAGGTGGCATCAGGGAGGATTCCCAGCTGATTTATATCAGTCTTAAAGGGACACACGGCAATCTTGAAGTTTCTATTAAAGTTCTCCGGCCATGTTTTGTTTCATGAACATGTATATGTTTATTTTAATCAAAATCAATACACAACAATAGATATTTACAAATTCACACATTGCAATATCTGTGAAATTTTATTTGAGGTATGAAAGCACCAATTATTTTCCCCATAGACACCAATGTTAAAGTGTCACATATTAATGATTTGCTGCAAATTCAACTCGAGTATGGATAATGCAGCAGTGTAATGTTCATATAGAAAACTATTTTTCCACTTGAAAAATCACCAGAAAATGTGGGGTCACAAGACATGTAAGAAAGTTCTTGTTTGTTTACTAAACAGTTCAAGGGTACAGCTGTTTTTATTGATCGACTGTTTTCATTGCTCACAAAGTGTAAGCATAGAGTCGAAATTTCGAAAATATTCATCAGTGATCCAGTAAAACCTATTAATACGCTTCTTATACATAAAACCACAAAATCGAATAGAAATGGGCAGTTTTCCCCTACTTATAATGCCCATTTCCATCGAAAAAGGAGGGATTACTTTTTATTATAGGAACTACATTCGACTACACCTCGGAGGTTTACATGTAATTGGTGGTGGTAAACCTTGATGACATAGAAAACTTTGAACAGGTAAACTCCTCCCACCTCTAGTCTGGTTCTCTGAGCCACTAAGCTTACTTTGACTGGTGTCAGTAGAGATTCAATACATGAAAATCTCTTTTTCTGGTGATATTTGAACTAACATAGAAGAGTTGACAGGTTACATTCACTGCCGAACATATTTATAACACATGCAATGCTGCTGCTGCTGCTGAAGATGCTGCTGATGGATGATTATATATATGATGCTACTGATAATGATGATACTACTGATGATGATGATGCTACTGATTATGATGATGTTGATGGATGATGATAATGGGGATGATAATGAAGATGATGATGACTGTGATGATGATCCTGTGTAATTATTTAGTGTTGCATGCACACACACACATTTTCAGTGTCAATAACTGGTGTTCCACCTATGATCTCTGTTGACATAATCCATCAGTTTATAAGATAAACAACAACTTACAATAACAAACATATCCAGATTGTGGCACCCACTTTCCATGTGTAGTTCAGGTTTGCATTTAAATTGTTTTCTTTTTACACAAATACGTCAACTCATCATAAAAAATAACAGAAATCTCAACCAATAATGATAAGCGATGGGCAAGAAAGAGAGGAAGAAAATGTGCATAATACCATGATCAAATATGACTGTACGATGCCATGGCAACAGACTCTAAATGGTATTATAATACTTGGTTACTTCTCTGTAATATTTACAAATACATTAATTGCAAATCGCATATTGAAAACAAAGTAATTTGACATATTTCATACTGATAATTGAGTAGAATGCATTATAGTAAAACCTATAGGAGTTTGGAAAACAAAGTAGGAGAAAAATGAATGAAAATATATGAATTTAAAGTTGTCCAAGATATTTACATATTTACACGCAGCATATGCATAGTCTAACACATGCTCAAAATGACGTAAACCACCAAAGAATTGAACTGGATATTGTTTAACGGCTCATCAACACAGAGAGAGGGGAAGGATACATAGGAATCCGGGAACCGTGCCCTACTCTTATTATCGAATAGATTCCTATGGTTCTTTAACGTGCTCGGAGGATAGACCAATACACGCCCGGTTAAAGTCCCATCCGACGGACGAGGCTAAGGGAAAGTGTCTTGCCCAAGAACATACCGACGAAACTCAGTGGCACCATGGAGGATTAAACCCGGGGCCTCTGGTTACAAATCCGCCGCGCTACCGACTGCGCCACGCCAGCCCTCTACTGATAATTGAGTAGAATGCATTCGTAGGAGGTAGGAAAACAAAGTAGGAGAAAAATGAATGAAAAATATACGAATTTAAAGTTGTCCAGATATTTACATATATGCGTGGTCTAACACGTGCTCAAAATGACGTAAAACACCGAACAAACACATTGGGAGCATAGATAGGTTCATAATAAGGTGATCCAGATTTCATCTGAACTTTTTCTTACTTGGACCCCAGTTCAAGTATAGGAATCTATTTCTTATTCGGAATAAGGCAGGTTCCCGGATTCCCTTTTTTTGTCTTTGGGGCAGCTCTAAATAACCTTAACCTAACATTGAGCTGTTATATAACTATTAATTCAATTCTTCCTCTTTCGAACAGATGACAATGTTATGGCCATTCGTAGCTGATCGTGGAACTTCTCTGAAATTTCAGGTTTGGATACGAGGTGATGCGAGTCGATACGTTCTGATACGATTTGTTGCGCTCGGATGCGATCTGGTCAGGATTTGTCAATTTCAGGTGTCACGATCTGTCGCGGTCTGATCTCCCGTTCAGATACGATCACATACGTCCCGATAGGATTGTTTCGATCGAGTCCACGATTGGGTCTCGATCTCACACGATCATCACGATCGGGTTCCCCGAATTGGGACGATCTGGTACATGCAGATACGTTCCGATACGTTCATTACGAACCAATGCGCTCCGTTACGATAGGATACGATTGTGGTCGCGATGTCTTTCACGATCATGATCGAGAGTGATCACGATTTGAGCTACGACTGGACCCCGACGGGTATATAGACAGCCCGACTGACCATGGATTTCATTGTTTCTTGAACTTTTACCCTTGGGTGGCATCTCTCAAAGGCTCTAAAAATTACTAGCAAAGGCAGGTTACTAAGATGCGCTCTCTTCAAGAGTAGATCGCTGAATGAGACGCATTAAATCTTGTCCGGTATATATGGGCACGAGAACTCGTAACAGATCGTGAGCGTTCGTGTAAAAACGTAACTACTCGTATCTACTCGCATTTACTCGCATCTTCTCGTATCAACTCCTATCTGCTCGTGAGTCATTCGTGTCAGGTCTTGAGCAATGGGACACGACAGAGCGTAACAGATCGTGACAGATCGTGGGAGATCGCAACACATCTCAACAGAGCGTGGTATTTGTCTTGTCTAAAAGATCGATCCCGATCACCACGATTAGATGCGATCTGTCGAGCTTTGTTACGATGCAATACGATCTGATACGATGATCCCGATTGACAATTGATCGTGTTGATCTTAGAAAAATTTTGAACCGTTCCAAAAATTTCTACGATTAACACGATTGCCACGACTGACCTCAAGATCTGATAGGATCAACACGATTAGTCCACGATTAAGACCACGATTTCAATCGTGCCGCGAATTGTGATAGTGGGAACATAGCATTAAAGAATGTAAATCTTTGTATGATAAAGGTTATTACCATTTTGATAAGAGTTATAGAAGTCTGTGTTATTTTACGCACCATTTTACATTGTTGTTCAAAAATGCAACTTTTTTTCGGCGAGCTCTTGTTGGTTTTCTAATTTTCCTCCACAAATGGCACACCAAGTAAGTTGCATTTAGACATCACTATGTAAAATAATCCGTATGTAATATAAAGCGCAAAGGTCGTAACACAGTCTATAGATTTTAGCTCTTCTGTAAACACCGAGAACCTGTCAAGGACTTTTCCAAATAACATGGCCGCAACCAGACTTTTTCTTTCGCCACTTTTGCCAATGCCAACCGTCAGTTTTCATGACTTTCGTCAAATTGGCGAAAGCACTTGACAAAAGTTTCGCCATTTGCAATTTGGTTTCACCTATGGCGAGTGGCGAAGACAAATGAAGAGCCCAGATTTTTAGCACAGGTTAGGCCATATATATGTAGTGGAGGCAGACCACCCACTTATTCCTGGGTAGAACCAGTACTGTATACATCCCGTCACCCGTAAGAATCAACACTTTCTCACCGGTTGAGCTCCCTGTTGGATTCTTCCTCTTCACCAATCTAGAATGATCTTGTGTGGCAAAACAAAGTTCTAAAAATCCTCGTAACATGGAGGTGGGGTATCTATATTTAAGTGAACATATCAAACTGTATAACAGATATTTTTGGAATACCCATATCTTTTCAACTCTGACAATAACATATAACTGATTTCCTGTATTAGCATTAAAGTTCCATTAGGGAAATTCAAACTCATACAAACAAATAAATGTCCTTGTAACAAGGAATGAACGAAATGGGGTTTTACGTCGCGTTAATTTAACGCATCATTATATTGGGACGGCATCCTCAGAGGTAGATGAGATGATGGATGACGTTTCCCTCAGACATGTCTTCGCCAAGAAGCACACCCAAGTGGGACAGAGGTCTGTAGCTCTAATTAAAGTCAACAGGCCTTAATTATCCACTGAGCTTCCAAGTCTGCTTTGTAACATGGAGCCCCCTGTGGTTGCCGGGGTAGAATACAACCACTGCAAACACACCGTCACATGCAGAGGGGTAGGACCCCCCCATTCATATTCATTTTGTCATTTTTTGTTCATGCTCATTAAAGGTCTTCATCATGACCCCTGCATTGTTTCAGGTGCCATCTCGCTCACATCACTAAGAGCAGTGGCAGAAAAACAATAAACGTGGCAAAGCGTAAATGGAGTTTTTACGATAGAATTTGCAGCAACTCTGCAGTTCAGGGTGAGAAGGTTCTAGGCCCATTTTCCATATTTTATCTCGATGTACACGGAAGATGAGCCTGGCATGTTCATGCCTGTAAGGCGCCATATAACCTGTAATGTGTTGGTGCGCCTTAAAACCCCAATTCAATTCAATTCAATTGTAACATGGAAACTTTCTGCAAACATATTCACAATGTTTTATGTATTATCTCAATCCCAAAAATATACTGAGTTTCTGGGGATGTTTTGGTATGAAATGAGAAGGAATCATCTAATCGATCAGGTTATAGGCGGGAATAATATGCCTATCTATATGCACAAACTGAAAAATATAAAAATGTATTGCAAGAATAATCGGTCATTTCATCTACAATGGTCTTGGTGATACTGCTCCCATATTGCTTCCTACTGCCTAATGGTCATACTACACCAATTCATTTTCCATAGGCCTTACTTTATAGCTCTGTACTGAGTTCCCTTATATAGGAAGCTATATTTCCAATTTACGGTATGTATTTAGTAAAAAAAAAAGAAGCCACACTAAGTCTTGTTTATCATGCGACAGTCTGACAGACTGTTTGTTTATACATTTTGCTCTTCGATCATAGCCTTGGGGAAAGTTTGATGAGGAGACCGATTAATTGATTATAACTGATATAATCAAAGGATTAGCAGGACTCTTTTGAAATCTTTAATGATGTCGGTAATTAATTAAAAAGGTTGGATATGATTTGAAACAAATATATAGACGTGGAAAATGAATATTTGTTACAGATAGGTGGTCAAATAGGGGAAAACGGAAGTAGACTTTGTTGGCGTGAATTTGATCAATTGTTTTTTATAATGAGTTTACTTCATAATATATAACTTTAATATTTATTTTCATTTATGTAAATTGTTTTCTTTCAGTCTTTACACAATGTTTACACTCATGTACAGTAAATATAAATATATACAAAGTACATCTAAATATTTACTAAAACATTTCATAAGAAGTCAAACAATGTTAGAACCTGTACTAAGACATCCCCTGTATTCTAAGGAGACCTCTTTTGGTCATACCCCTGAGTGATCTCTCAAACCAGGTTTGCCTGAAATTATATACTTGGTAAAAAAAGGAATGGACCAGAGTTGATAATTGAAGTTAAATAATGGAATAGGCATCGTAATGTTACAATACATATACCATTGGAAAGATACATTTGTGCTACTTTAAAAGCCAAAAGCATTAAAACATTAAGTTCCAGAATAAATTGACAGAGAAATGCTATCGTAATGACCTAGGGGTCAGTGTTAAAATTGTGCAAAGGTTTTAATAATAAATGAGAAACAATATACATCGTAATTTTAGAATGCACTTATCACTCGATAGAGGCACTTGTAAACAACTTAAACCCTGAAAACCGTTTTTAATTTTAACGAAAAATGACAGAATGTGAACATCGCAAAGTACCCAAG
Source organism: Cyrtodaria siliqua (assembly GCA_037043455.1). Lineage (NCBI taxonomy): Eukaryota > Metazoa > Mollusca > Bivalvia > Adapedonta > Hiatellidae > Cyrtodaria > Cyrtodaria siliqua. The sequence goes on along the minus strand of JAWPHD010007052.1, from coordinate 19,577 downwards.
GGTCCTTGTAGAAAGTAATGTATGCATTACATTGCACATTCAGTATAATCCGCCACAAGTATACAGTTCCGCACATTTCCAGTAACGACACCAGTGTGATTTGTGATATAATTTCTCTGTCATTTTTGGCTTGATTTTTAAAAACATTTTTGATTCTAAAGTAAATGTATAAATTGTGTATCAATTCAGCTATATATGCATTTTAATAGTTGTATATATATTCCAGTTAACAACTACTAACTTCTGTGGACCACGACGACGAGAGGAGTATTGGCAAGAGGAGTATTGCTTTAATCTGTATTTCGAGTCCTTTTGAGGGTTAAAAGGTTTAGACCAAAATGAGTGTTGAGGTGACACTTGGCTGCTTCAGAGTGGCAACTCTGTAACAGCAGTCCGTAAAGTATGTGTATGCATTCAACCACCCTATGTAGATCAACTGAAAAGTGCCAATTACTGTTTATTTATTCATATTTCTGCATAAAACTTTGCATAATGTCAACTAACAATACCAATACCAAATTTAACATTCCTTTTACTTGTTTTTTTTCTTCATATTTCTTCATCAATTTCTTTGCATAAATCTGGAAACCTGGAACCAGATTAATCAGCCATGGTAGATCTTCATGCAGTCGATCACTGTTTCTTGTTCAATACGGAAACAAGAGAGCAAGTATCACTCTACTTGCTAAAGAGATGATGACAGTCTGAGCAAAATAAATATGTAAAAAAAAACACCACAAAAAAACATTAACCAATGAAACAAGTTAAAAAAAAAAAATCTGCCCCACTTGGACTTGAATTCATTGACCAAAGTTTTTTTATGAGAAAACACACAAGTGGGCCATTGGTTCAAGCATTGTTGTTTAAAGATTTTGCTATTTTTAATAATGGCGGCCATATTTGTTGACAGATCTGGACGATTTGTATAAATCTGAGAGAGGACCCTGCAAGGATACTTCCAGTGAATTTTACGGCAAATTCTACCCAGCAGTTCATGAGAAGTTGTTAAAAGATTTTTCCATTTTTTCCATTTTTAGTAACGGCAGCCATACTTGGCAAATTCTACCAAGCAGTTTCAGAGATGTTGTTTGAAGCAACAGTTAACAGATGGACGAACGGACATCTCGCCATCCTATAAGCTCTGATGACCTTCGGCCAGTAGAGTTAAAAATTGCTCATCTTGAACAAAATATGACTGCCTGAGTTGTTGGTGCTACTGTATGTATAAAAGCATTAATCTCAACTTATACCTCAAATTTTCACCGTCTGTCTTTTAGACTCAATCTTGATTTTATTTGATCGCGAATAATATAAACAGGCTTGCCAATGCTGTTCATGCCAATTTGCATTCATATTTAGTCTACTGATGTCCTTTATTAACTTATATCCTTGTATATAAAACTAAGATTTATTCAAGAAATATAATATTTTCAGCAAGCTTATATTGTGCCAGATCAATACCTGGCGGGCAGGCATGACGTGGTCCCGCCTTAATTCCATTAAGCGATGGGAAATCTTATATTTGCAGGATTTTATAACGTATATTTAGACAATAAAATATGTTTAAAAACAAGTTTTACTGCAACAATGCGATAACCTGTTTAAAATTACCTATTAATTTTTTTTAATTTTACAATATGCAAACTTTTTAAGCCAAAATTAAGGTTTTATTTCAAACCCCAGGCAACCCCGTAATGACTTGAAGATCATCGGCACCTACGGCTCCAAACGATAGTGATGCCGTATGCTCATCTCCGTAAAATATTGACTTTCAATTGAAAGTCATTGGTAAACATAAATAGTTCTAGGAGCAAAATGTAATTACCTCTTTGTCTGAGTGATCGAATACTTTCAGAATGTTTAAAGAACAGAAACAATTTTTTTATTTATTTTTTTGTAAGCCCGATATTAAACTCATCATTTAAGTTGGCAGGATATGATCCTGATATCTCTATTCTGTCATGTTCATATCGGATTGCCCACATGCCATCAATAGCTACGTCTGCTATGCAAATTGCCATCACTCCAGGAATACTCCAAGGAAATCCAGAAACATCCAACCAATATCCCAATATCACGATGTGTCCCTCAGTACCGGTATCAATGAAATGGTTAACAAAATTATTACTTGAAGTTGCTTCAATAAAACAAAAAGTTAGGCCATATTAATAAAAAGATAATTTGTCTGCCCGCATGAGACCTGCTGAAAAGAATGGCCCGCCTTTATTCTCCTTCCCACCATGAATCAAGGACGCACCTAAATTTGATCTCTGTTAGATTAATGCTTTGCTATTTCATAATTATATTCTACATTTAATTGCACACAGTCCTGTACAATATGTTCTACAATATTGTTAAAACAACTAAATCGATAAAAAAACACACACAAAAAATGAGCCTAATAGACTTGATTGGTTTATTTATAAACAAAATGGTTTCCAGAAGTTGCTTAAATAAAACAAAAGGAAATTATAGCCCACCGTAAGGCATTTTGATTGGTATATAAAATTGTTTGATTTATTTATGTTGTGATTTGGGGGTGAAAAACAGGAATAGAAAGGCTATTAAAAACTTTATTACCAACTTCCAGTGAATAACATGTGACAATTAATGTTTGCTTCCAGTCCAACTCAGTGTTTTTTTATGTGTTTTGTGAAAGCAGCCTGTGCCCATGCCATTGTGAAAAATCGCGGCATTTTTCTAGAAATTGTGAAAATTGTGAAATATTATAACAAAAGAGAAATAAACTTTTTTCACTTTTATTTTCACAGTTTAATATCCCTTGGTTTTAAGTTTTGTTTTTGGTAAGTACAGACTAGTTTTGAAGTATCCTTACTGGTCTATACTTACCAAAAAACTTTTTTTTTTTTTTTTTTTTTTTTTTTCAGATTGTGAATTTTTTGGATATAATTGTGAAAAAAGGATACTTTTTGGCATTGTGAATAGGGCCGAATTTCGGCCCCAAATTAGGCATAAAAAAAAACACTGCAACTGAATATTTTCTGGTATACTTGGAGACGTCTGGTACAAAAGGGAGGAAACATGTCTATAATTACTGCCCAAGATAAGGTCAGACACAAACTAGATTAAGCCGTTTGTTTGAATGAAGAACTCATTGTGTTTTTTCGTGACAGACCGGTATCTACTATGTATGTATAATTTGCATTGAACCTATATCTCGGTGGAGGCAGACCACCAACTTTTCCTGGGTAGAACCAGTACTGCACACCTCCCGCCATCCGTAAGAATCGACATTTCATCACTTACAAGTTGAACTCCCAGTGGGATTCGAACCCGCAGCGATGAGAAGCAAAGGTTTACAACTCAACGTCGTTAACCATTCGGCCACGGATATGCTATGTCTTTTGGTGTGTTTTACTTTACAAATTGGATTATTTTTTACCATTTACTTCAATGCATTATTTTAATAAATTGGAGACTGATTCGCTACTTTTACTGCATCGAAGCATGTAATTATGGGAAACAATATTCTCCTTTTATTAGACCCCATAGAGTTAAAGACACTGAAAATGGTGCATCAATAATTAGTTTGCAAATTGATTAGGGATACAAATAGAGCTTATGCCTAGCACATGATATCACTATGAAAAAACAAACTCATTTAAAGATATCCATCTTAAAGTATGTTTTATTAGGTTTAATTTTATACAGTGTAATATGTTGCATGATTAGTAAGATGGGAAAGATTTCGTACAGGTAACTTCTGAGTTCCTTATACACATTTTTATACATGCATTTCTTGAAGACTTAGAGGTATAAGGTGCACCAGCTGGTAAAATGTAACTTTTAATGAACAAAATAAACAAATAAGTTTGTTTGTTTGTTTGTTTGTTTATATGGTGTTTTATGTCATTTTCAACACATGTAAGGTTATATATATATATGACGGTTGATTTTTTGTGGTGGAGGCGGACCGCCCACTTTTCCTGGGTAGAACCAGTACTGAACACCTCCCGCCATCCGAAAGAATCGACACTTCTTCACAAGTTGAGCTCCCAGTGGAATTCAAATCCGCAGCGGAGAAGAAGTAAAGTGTATCATACTTTTAGAAGCAGTTTTTTAACAAGAAACATAATTATATGCGAACGTATGGTAATCTTGATTGTTGTTTTTTTGAAAAACTTGTAGCGTCTCCATAACTTGCATGCTTTTGCTTATCAATATTTAGAGATAACTGCTGCATTCGATTTAAGGTTGAACTTCTTCACAAGGACATGGTAGGCATACATATATATTTTTTTAGGACCTTTTTTGTGCTGATCTATAATCAAACGCAAAAGTTAAATAACCTAATACATTTTAAAGCATTTTAATTTTATATGATTGTAGTTCCAAACAGGTTTGTTTGTTTGTTTGTATGGTATTTTATGTCATTTTCAACACATGCAAGGTTATCTACGATGGTCGATTTTTTTGTGGTGGAGGCAGACCACCCACTTTTACTGGGTAGAACCAGTACTGTACACCTCCCGCCATCGCTTAAGAATCAACACTTCCTCACTTACAAGTCCACCTCCCAGTGGGATTCGAACCCGCAGCGGTGAGAGGCGAAGGTTTATAACGCAACGTCGTTAACCACTCGGCCACGGAGATGCTATATAGTTCCAACCATATTACAATACGTGCATGCAAGTACATGTATGAATACAAAGGCCAGGCTTATTTTTACTATGTTTAGGGCAAATCATATTTATCCATACACAAACAGTAATTTACCTGGCTTTCTTACCTTGTCTTTCTTACTGCCATATTGAATATTTAATAGTGTATTGGTGAATTTGTTTGAAGTCAGAATATGCTTATTGTTAACCTTAATGGAGATAATAGAGACTTTGTGTCAAGTATTTGTGTATAATATTACCATCAATTTGCATTAAATCCATCAATGTACCCAGCCGTTAATAGAAACAACTGATTAGAAACGTACGCTTCGTTAAAAAGGCAAGCTGACTTTTTAACTCGTGTGTTCACATAAACATTACCTGTGCTAGTAATAAACTATTTGGATCTACACACTTCCTGTGTTTTGCTTAGCGTCGGCGTAGCATGTAGGGTATACGTAATTAGTACACATATATGTATTCGGCATAGTGCACAGTTTAATTTTATTCAGTTTATTTTGATAGCGTTATTCTCTAAGTTGTACTTCGTCAACTGTTTTAATATAAGCATATTTTGCCTTTAATAGGCACAATTTTAATGCTGAAATACGTCCCAAAGTTGCTCATCTGGAACTCGGATACTATTCAAACACAACATAATATTTATGGGTTCAATGTGGTATAAAGGTTTCGTCACTTTAAATTGAGACTGGTGCTGTCTGAGGGATACGAGATAATCACAGGAATGTCCATATAAAATACCCCATAAAACTGACCAATGCAGTCAGATCCATGAGGCATTCTCACCATGCGATCGTTTGAAGGGAGATAACACTTGTAGCAGTCTAAATTCTGTCTTCCAACCAGTTACTGTCCTTTACAACATCTAAGAAAGATAACCTAATAATGAATATTGCAACTTCTGTTTTGAGTTATTTACCTTTTAAAATAGAGGGGAGAAACTCCTTTTATCAAAAAGATCCTAGATTTTATATGCCCGTAGGGTTGTGGCATTGTCCTTCTGTCTGTCTGAAACTTTGTACACATCTTCAGCACGATACAGTGAATACATCTGATAATGGCCCACAACACTCTGATTCATATTTTTTGAATATTTTTCTCTGTGAAATATATTTAACCTGAAACTTAACCTTGCCAACGACATGAGTATAATTATGTTCCGCTAGCGGGTGCTCGTTTTACATGGCTTGAGGATTGCTCTATTCAAATCTATTACAAATTCCTCTAGCACTTTTACAAGAACCTGGGGTAAATCACTGTTTCGTTGTATACACCCTTTTGCCTTGTTTCAATAGTTATGTACATATTCGTTTAAAAAAAAACCATAATCAGGGGTGTAAAATATTTTCAAGGGCTACTTGACCTGTAGGTCTACCAGTTGAAAAAAGTCACTCGACCTTACCAACTTTTTAGTCGACCTTATTCTTTTTCATAATATTAAAGGATTTTATATATAAAAAGTGTTAATATATAGACTATTAGTATTGTTTACTACTTTTTAAACTATATTTCAGTTAACAGTTTACAGAACAAGTGTATACTTTTGTATAAAACTGTATAAAACCATTTTATTAATTAAATAATCTTTTTTCAATTGAAATATGTTTTTATTAGTGGTCCATATAAAAGACTGCAAGGTTTTATGATTCTAAATTTGAAAGTTAGTTTTGCAGAGTGAGAAATTGTTTATTTCCTGTATTTTTTACCATTTTACTAAGTGGCACCTATGTTTTACTATTAAAGGAATGAAAGAGTATAACGTTTTGTCAATGGTGCATAAGGCAGACTTGAGAAATGTCCCTTTTACCTCTCTTTGCCTTTTTGTTCTCTCATATACAGCTTGTTGCTGCTTACGTTTTTCTACCATTTGTTTTGTTTTCTAATATTCCGTTTTTAGCTCTACTGATCAGAGATGAATTTATGCCGTGGTGCGTTGTCCGTCCGTCCGTCCGTAAACTTTTTTTGTAGCGACTAATCCTCTGAAACTACTGAATGGATTTTCATGAAACTTTACAGAAATATTGCCCATAAAGTCTAGTTGATCCTAGTAAAAATTCATGCTGATGTGAAATCAAAGATGGCCACCAAATCTAAAAATAGATTTTTAAAAAACAAGTTTGTAGAGACTACTTCTTGAAAACTCTAAGTGATATTGTTATGGGACTTTTTCTAAAATGATCAGCATGACATGATGTTGGTCCTTGTCGAAAAATCATTTTGATTCAACGTTAAACATGGCTGCCAGTGGCCATCTTTGTTTACATTGAGTTATTTAGTAAAAACTTGTAGCGACTACTTCTCTGAAACTACTCAACGGATTTCCATGAAACTTCACAGGAATGTTGCTCTTGATGTCTAATTGATCCTAGCAAAATTTCAGGTCGGCCGGAAATTCAAGATGGCCACCACGGTTAAATAAAATTAAAAAAAAAAGTTCTGTAGTGACTACTTCTTGAAAACTATAAGTGATATTGATATGGGACTTTTTCTAAAATGATCACCATGACATGATGTTGGTGTTTTTTAAAATTCATTTTGATTCGATGTTAAACATGGCTGTCAGCGGCCATCTTTGTTTACATAGAGTATCTAGTAAAAACTTGTAGCGACTTCTCCTCTGTAACTACTAGACGGATATTCATGAAACTTCACATGAATGTTGCTCTTGATGTCCATTTGATCCTAGCAAAATTTCAGGTCGGCCAGAAATTCAAGATGGCCGACATGGCTAAAAATAGATTTTCCAAATACAAGTTCGTAGCAACTACTTCTTGAAAACTATAAGTGATATTGATATGGGACTTTTTCTAAAATAATCAGTAGGACATGATGTTGATCCTTGTCAAAAATTATTTTGATTTGACGTTAAACATGGCCTCCAGCGGCCATCTTTGTTTACATAGAGTTATATAATGAAAACTTGTAGTGACTACTCCTCTGAAACTACTTGACGGATTTTCATGAAACTTGATCTAGCTATCAAGGATCTAGCTATCAGGAATGCTGATCTAGCTATCAAAAACCTATCAGTAGAGCTTCAAGGTCATTGACCTCTTGTTTTGGTTGAGGGGCGAACGAGTCGCCTTGTTTTTTTACATTTTTATGCGAAAATCAATGTTGTAGACATATTTCACACGCTGACTCATATATGTCGTAAACATAAATATCTGAGTAATCCAATTTTCACGCGCTCCTGCCAGATTGGTTTACGTGAAGTGTATTCAGTAAACTTTCGATGCTAACATTACGATAATACAGTCTGTTAACCTAGTTACCAACACGCGCTTGTTTTGAAACTGAAAACATCAATCTTTTTTTCTTCACCACAATAAAACTGATCGACCGATCGGTCTAGTAATTAGGATTTTTGACTCGACCTCCGTGACATTTAGGTCGCCATGACGGGCGGTTGAGTGATATTTTACATCCCTGATAATCAGATTCCAGAAAGCAGCTGAGGCTTATGTGACTGAATAGAAATTGAATCAGATTGTTATGGGCTATTATCAGACGTATTCATTGTATCTTGCTGAAGATGTGTACAAAGTTTCATGGATGTTGACCCTCTGGTTTGGAAGTTATTAGCCACAATCAATTGTCAGGTAAAAGTTAATGGACAGACAGACAGACAGAAGGACACTGCTACGACCCTACGGGCGTATACAATCTAGGATCTTTTTGATAAAAAGAGTAGGGTGGTTCTGGAATTATCTGTATCTTCTGCCCTCTCTTTAGTAGGTAAAATAATGCATGTATTGAAAAGGTAAATAACTCAATGAAGAAATTGGAATATTCATTATTAGGTTATCTTTCTTAGATGTTGTGAAGTTGGAACACAGAATTTTTACTGCTACAAGTGTTATCTCCCTTCAAACAATTACATGTTGTTCTGAAGGAATGAGGCATCAACAAGAACGAATTAAAAGGCAAAATAATGAAACTTACGTTTTTCCTCTCTTAAACTGACATAAATATTAAGTCCAGCACAAAGTGCATCAGTTAGACTTAGAGGAAGCAATAACTTGAGGTATGTCTGAAACTGAGAAAAAATAATGATACGGAACATCAAACTAACCAAAATTATTGGTATGTGTATCAAAACCACAACTGAAATAGAGCAAACTTCTGCAAACTCGCCACAAATACTGCAGAATATGCCTCTCATGTGCTTTACCGATCACATGATTAGTACAAACAACTTGTACTGTTACAATGTTCAACAAGGCAACTTCATCAAGGAAAATTACGTTTGTAATTACAATGGAAACGCCATTCAGATGCGAGTATCAGTGCAAGGGAGACAACTCCTAGTAAGCTTCATTTTCATCCTCTTCTAATTTATCTTCTCTTGAGTAATCATGTGTAGATTCTGCTGAAGCAGAAAATGAGGATACCATGGAGCAGTGACCTACTTATACAGATTAGTTTACTATAAACATACTTATTGCTTATTGCTGGAAAGTTTACCTGGAATATTTATTTATTTATTATAGACAGTACATGATTGTAGTATATGCATAAATGTATATATACTCTCCAGGAAGTAGCAAGGTGACCCGCACCTCTGCAAAGTAGGAGAGTGGTCCGCACTTTTAGGAAGTAGCAGGGTGACTCGCACCTCTGAGAAGTAGCAGGGTAGCCCACATCTCAAGATAGTAGCCGGGTGACCCATACCTCAAGAAAGTAGCAGGGTGGCCAATATCTCTAGGAAGTAGCAGGGTGGCCTACATCTCAAGAAAGTAGCAGGGTGGCCCGTACCTCTAGGGAGTAGCAGGGTTACCTGCACCTCTAGGAAGTAGCAGGGCAACTCGTACCTCTGAGAAGTAGCAGGGTGGCCAGTATCTCAAGAAAGTAGCAGGGTGGCCCGTACCTCAAGAAAGTAGCAGGGCGGCCAATATCTCTAGGAAGTAGCAGGGTGGCTCACATCTCAAGGAAGTAGCACAGTCGCCCGTACCTCTAGGAAGTAGCAGGGTTACCTGCACCTCTAGGAAGTAGCAGGGTGACTCGTACCTCTGAGAAGTAGCAGGGTGGCTCACATCTCAAGGAAGTAGCAGGGTGGCCCGTACCTCAAGAAAGTAGCAGGGTGGCCAATATCTGCAGGAAGTAGCAAGGTGGCTCACATCTCAAGAAGTAGCAGGGTGGCCCGTACCTCAAGAAAGCAGCAGGGTGGCCAATATCTCTAGGATGTAGCAGGGTGGCTCACATCTCAAGAAAGTAGCAGGGTGGCCCGCACCTTTAGGAGTAGCAGGGTTACCTGCATCTCTAGGAAGTAGCAGGGTGACTCGCACTTCTATAAGTAGCAGGGTGCCCGTACCTCTAGGAAGTAGCAGGGTGACACGCACCTCTGCAAAGTAGCAGGGTGGCCCGTACCTCTGGGAAGTAGCAGGGTGCCTGTACATCAAGGAAGTAGCAGGTTACCTGTACCTCTAGGAAGTAGCAGGGTGGCCAATATCTCTAGGAAGTAGCAGAATGGCTCACATCTCAAGAAAGTAGCAGGGTGCCTGTACCTCTGGGAAGTAGCAGGATGGCTCACATCTCAATGAAGTAGCAGGGTGGCCCACATCTCAAGAAAGTAGCAGGGTGCCTGTACATCAAGGAAGTAGCAGGGTTACCCGCACCTCTGTGAAGCAGCAGGGTGACCCACATCTGTGAAGTAGCAGGATGGCCTGTACCTCTAGGAAGTATCAGGGTGAGCCACACCTATAGGAAGTATTAAGAGTGAGCCACACCTCTAGGAAGTATCAGGGTGAGCCAGCAGTGTGGACCACACCTCTAGGAAGTAGCCAGGTGAGCTACACCCAAGGAAGTATCAGGGTGGGCAACACCCCTATAACAGGGTGAGCCACACCTCAAGGAAGTATCAGGGTGAGTCACACCCCTAGGAAGTATCAGGGTGTCACACCTCTAGAGAGTAGCAGGGTGAGCCACTCCTCTAGGAAGTAGCAGGGTGAGTCACACCTCTAGGAAGTAGCAGGGTGGACCACTCCTCTAGGAAGTAGCAGGGTGGCCCTCACCTCTAGTAAGTAGTAGGGTGGACCACTCCTCTAGGAAGAAGCAGGGTGAGCCACTCCTCTAGGAAGTAGCAGGGTGAGCCACACCTCTAGGAAGTAGCAGGGTGAGCCCTCCTCTAGGAAGTAGCAGGGTGAGCCACACCTCTAGGAAGTAGCAGGGTGGACCACTCCTCTAGGAAGTACCAGGGTGGCCCTCACCAGTCCACTAGTAAGTAGTAGGGTGAGCCACTCCTCTAGGAAGTAGCAGGGTGAGCCACACCTCTAGGGACTAGCGGGGTGAGCCACACCTCTAGGAAGTATCAGGATGAGGCACACCTCTATAGAGTAGCAGGGTGAGCCACACCTCTAGGAAGTAGCAGGGTGAGCCACACCTCTAGGAAGTATCAAGGTGAGCCACACCTCAAGGAAGTATCAGGATGAGGCACACCTCTATGGAGTAGCAGGCCGGGTGAGCAACACCTCTAGGAAGTAGCAGGGTGAGCCACACCTCTAGGGAGTAGCAGGGTGAGCCACTCCTCTAGGAAGTATCAGGATGAGTCACAGCTCTAGGAAGTATCAGAGTGAGCCACACCTCTAGGAAGTAGCAGGATGAACCACCCCTCTAGGGAGCAGCAGGGTGAGCCACACCTCTAGGAAGTAGCAGGGTGAGCCATTCCTCTAGGAAGTAGCACAGTGAAAATCAAATGAAATGCAAATAAATGGGAAAACAGCCCTAAAGTTTCCATATAGGCAAAAAAAGATTTGGGGTTTTACGAACCCCAGCACACCAACACAAAAGGGTTATATGGTGCCAACAGGAGTGAACATTCCAGGCCCACTCTCCCTTTACATCTAGTTAATAAAATATATGCAGAATGGTCATAAATTATACTGTAAACACTCGATTTTCCCCAGGAGCCATATCATTGTTTTCTGCACCCACTCACATTACTAAGCACCTGAAATAATACAAGGATGATTATGATGATGAAAACCTTTAATGAATATGGCAAAAATGAACAATGATGATGTGGGGGTGATTAAGCAGTGGCCTTATTCTTGGCCGGGAACCACAGGAATTTAATGTAACAAGTGTGTATAAATATATATGTTACTTGCTGTATCCAACTTATACACAACATAATTACTGTATTATTATATGCGCATGTAAACAGTTATTGAATGATGTCGTCATATATCACACATTTTTTAAGAAATCCCGGGGCAGGACTGTGGCCAGCCAGCTGCCACTGCTGATTCATACAGTGAGTATGCCAGAACAAGAACACCGGGGCAGGACCGTGGGCCAGCTGCTACTGCTGATTCATACAGTCAGTATGCTAGAACAAGAACACCGGGGCAGGACCGTGGGCCAGCTGCCACTGTTGATTCATACAGTCAGTATGCTAGAACAAGAACACCGGGGCAGGACCGTGGGCCAGCTGCCACTGCTGATTCATACAGTCAGTATGCTAGAACAAGAACACCGGGGCAGGACCGTGGGCCAGCTGCCACTGTTGATTCATACAGTCAGTATGCTAGAACAAGAACACCGGGGCAGGACCGTGGGCCAGCTGCCACTGCTGATTCATACAGTCAGTATGCTAGAACAAGAACATTGGGGCAGGACCGTGGGCCAGCTGCCACTGCTGATTTATACAGTGAGTATGCTATTACAAGAACAACGGGGCAGGACCGTGGGCCAGCTGCCACTGCTGATTTATACAGTCAGTATGCTAGAACAAGAACACCGGGACAGGACCGTGGGCCAGCTGCCACTGCTGATTCATACAATGAGTATGCTAGAACAAGAACACCGGGGCAGGACTGTGGGCCAGCTGCCACTGCCGATTCATACAGTGAGTATGCAAGAACAAGAACACCGGGGCAGGACCGTGGGCCAGCTGCCACTGCTGATTTATACAGTGAGTATGCTAGAACAAGAACACCGGGGCAGGACCGTGGGCCAGCTGCCACTGCTGATTTATACAGTGAGTATGCTAGAACAAGAACACCGGGGCAGGACCATGGGCCAGCTGCCACTGCTGATTCATACAGTGAATATGCTAGAACAAGAACACCAGGGCAGGACCGTGGCCGGCCAGCTGCCACTGCTGATTCATACAGTAAGTATGCTAGAACAAGAACACCCACCTAATGGTACAATCTTTATCAATTATTTATATTGCCTGTAAAACATATCATTTGCAACTATGCAAAACAAAACAATTATTGTCAGTCTGCATTCAAAGAATGTTTGAATGCTTCTGTGCATTACACAATCATATAGCATACAAGCTACTTGTATTTTGTATTTTTTAAAGATGAGCTGGTTTGGTTTGTATGGTGTTTTACGTCACTTTCAACACATGTAAGGTTATATATGGTCGAATTTTTTTGTGGTGGAGGCAGAACTTCCACTTTTTCCTGGGTAAAACCTGGTACTGTACACCTCCCGCCATTCATATTTTTAAAGAAACTAAGCCACCAAGTAACGGCAAAAATTACACTACACAATCATTTATCAATCTTTCCTGGTGTTCAGGTCATATAATAATGTACATGAGACAATTAAAAGTATATATTTTATGCATAGGCTCTTAAAATACCCGTGATTTTGTGTTTAGGCATGGCTCAGATTAAAGCTTGTGGTGTCTATAGAGCTTGGATTCTCAAAATATGTAAGTCATATATATACCTTGTCATCAGTCAGGTTTAGAAATGGGGTATATTTGTTGTAAAATGTGCCAGTTGATGGCGGGATAAGAACTTTTAAAATAAAAATAAAATGGGGAAAAAACATTTTAGAGACTACATTTCGAAACTATTAATGAGCAGATAGGTAAATGTTAAATGATAATAACATATTAACTCTCTTGTCTCCTTATTACCGTTCTAGTTATTATTGGTTCTGTGCTTTTCTCTTTAACTTCGAAAGAAAAATGCACAACTTTGTTAAAAACAGGCACAGCTGAGCATCAGCTTGAGATTTCGACTTGAAATGTTTTGAGAATATGGGGCTCATCTCTGAGTAGTGAGTAGCTAGGTCCATGCATGGCATCCTTTATACTGATATGTTACTACAGGGGCCATCATAAATACAACAGTCAACTTCCTTATTCAGCAACTGTACTGCATATTAAATTCACAATCTCATTAAAATCAAATCCTAATTACACTTTGATACTTTCCACTATAGGATCTGACAACACTGCCTTGGAGGTGATGTCAGATCGACTTTTCATCTAAACAATATTCATGAGAAGATCAACTAAATTCAACCAATGAAATCATGCCTTTTATATGCATTTCAGATGATGTTCGAGTGCACTGAACAAACGAAAATCCACATAAAACACATATATCCTAAAAAAGATAAAGTCGCCGTGTGTTAATGCTACGGATTGCGCGATAAATTCAAAGAAATGCACTAAATGGCATGTTTTACAGATAGAATATGAAGAAAATCATGGGCGCAGTCATGTTTTTTGAAAACATTCGGAACATTATATTTGTATCTGAAAAATATATAATCTACCGAGATTATTGCGACATTAGTTTTCTTTATAGTATGTATTAATACATCTGGCCCGCTTAGCGCAGTTGGTAGCGAGGGATGTTCTATTATTATTACCCGCGAGTGTAATTCTAGTGTGGGTTATGAGGTCAACCCTACGAAGCGGTACTTATTTGTATTGTACCGCTAATGAATTCCGTAAAACATTCTTGGGTTTTATTCAGTAAATACTCAATAATGGTTGATGTCTTTCAATACCGAGCGTAGACTGCTCCACAGCGTTTGAGTGAAATGCGACATGCGTAGTAAAGCAGTCTATACAGAGCGATTTTGTAGGCTGAAATCCGACTGGCTAATCGTAAGGTCAATCTGACGTGACCTCCAATGCAGTGTTGTCACCTTGTTGATCCTTAGTAGTGTAGAATTTCGTAGCTTGATAAAGGGTCTGATTTTAACGAGATTGATTAAATTCAAAAAGTTTAATATTCAAATATCCATTAAAATAGGATTTCTATTGAATGTGTATGAATCTACCAATAAGAAATCTACGATTCATCACAAGGAGCAAATTAAGCTAAATCATCCTTGTTATAATGAACTGTTGTGGGGAGTAATGACAAGCATCTATAAATTTGATAACGGTGACTTGTTTAAGAACATTTTAACAACTGACAGCAAGACATTGCTGGAAATTTCAGTCACTGTCAACCAGTTGTGTGTTTCTCATTTCAGTCACTGTCAACAAATGCTGCAGGAAAATTCTCAACAACAAAAAAATAATACTGAAAGTGTGTTTATTTGTGTTTCCCATTTCAGTCACTGTCAACACATTCTGCTTGAAATTTGTTTCCCATTTCAGTCACTGTCAACGATAATGCTGCTGCGGGAAGTGTGTTTCCCATTTCAGTCACTGTCAACAAATACTACTGGAAGAAATAATTCAGTTTTTTATATATTTCAGTCACTGTCAACAAATACTGTAAGTGTGTTTCTTATTTCAGTCACTGTCAACAAATACTGTAAGTGTGTTTCTCATTTCAGTCATCGTCAACAAACTGGAACTCCATTTCCCAATTCTGTAAATCACTGGCAACATATAGCCTATTTTTCTGTCCTTCTTTTGGTCTTAAGCCTCTAGTGTATAATTTGGCCTCTGACATTTAATCACCGGTTCTTTAAATAAACAGCTTTCATGCTAAAAGTGGTATGTATCTAAAAACTGATTCATCAAAGTCAAATAATCAATACTGTAATGGGCAGCTGCTTTTCCTAATAATATTGTACATTGTGGGTAGTGTTTTTCGTTCTATATAACATTTTCAGATTCTGACAATGGGTCGAGTGGATGTTAAACCTGAAATCCAAATGTTTAAGATGTATTTATCAGCAGCTTGAAACCTGTATGTTTTTATAATGTTTTTTTTTATTATTGTATATTACTTTCACTCACCCTCCATTTAATGAAATACTTAAAGCTACACAGTCCCTATTTTAACTGTGTAAATATGTGAAGTAGTTTCAAATCGACGAACACTCCAAAAGTCGGTATATTTGGCAGAAATCCATGCGTACAATTTCACATTTTTTATTTACCCTCCGTACAAGTAACATCGATAAATATACAGCTTCAGAATATATGCGATAAAAAAAAATAGTTGCCCGTGACGGGATTTGAACCTCAGCCTTGCACTTTTAAGTTTTGAAGGATGTATGCTAAACCACTAGACCATGGCTGTTTATTGGTATGCTGCAGCATTTTTAGCACATTTTCAAACTCACAAGTCGAGTTATGGTTGTTTTGAGGCGAAGTATTAGTTTCATATTGACAACATACAGTATTACACCAGGCAATGTTAATTTACACGTAAGACGAGATGGACTATATATTTATTGATCCATCTGGAGTTGCATTCAAATATGTTCAGTTATTTTGCCTCATAGTAAATGGTAGTTAGTATACTATTTCTCAAGTAGCGTTATAGTTCAGTGGATAGAGCACCTGACTTGAAATCAGAAAGTCGTGTGTTCGAGCCTTGAAAGAGGCTAACTCTTTTTCTGTAAAAAAATACTGTAACCTGTGTATAGGTACGATATACGATGTGCACTGGTCGATGTCTATACAGTAAATGATTTCGACATGAGCTGGCGAACATGAAGTTACAAATAAGGACACGCCTACAAAGAAGAAATCGATTGATACAGGGACTGTGTAGCTTTAAGGATGACACCAATATAATCCTCATCCTTGACGCATGCACAAACTAACTTTATCTCATATGATGACCATCCAAAATGTAGTATATAGCCTAATAGGCGATGAATTGATAGTGTAAATATATGTTTTTATCTGGCCTTTGCTTTCAAATGTTAAGGACCTTCCACTATGCAAGCAAAAAGCATATGGTAAGGTGACAAATGGAACACTTGGGAACAACAACCAGAACATTCTTACATTTGGATGAAAACCAGACTGTTCTTACACTTGTGTAACAACCAGACCACTCTTACACATGCATAACAACCAGACCATTCTTACACATGAATGACAACCAGACCATTCTTAAACATGGTTAACAACCAGACCATTCTTACACTTGGATGACAACCAGACCATTCTTACAATTGGCTGACAACCAGAATATTCCTACACTTGGATGACAACCAGACTATTCTTACACTTGGATGTCAACCAGACCATTCATATACTTTGATGACAACCAGACCATTCTTACACTTGGATGACAACCAGAACATTCTTACACTTGGATGACAACCAGAACATTCTTACACTTGGATGACAACCAGTCCATTCATATACTTTGATGACAACCAGACCATTCTTACACTTGGATGACAACCAGAACATTCTTACACTTGGATGACAACCAGTCCATTCTTACACATGAATAACAACCAGACCATTCTTACACATGGATGACAACCAGACCATTCTTAAACATGGTTAACAACCAGACCGTTCTTACACTTGGATGACAACCAGACCATTCTTATGCTTGGATAACAACCAGACCATTCTTACACTTGGATGACAACCAGACCATTCTTACACTAGAACACAACCAGTATATTCTTACACCTAAGGACACAATCAGTATATTCTTACACTAGGAGACAACCAGACCATTCTTACACTAGGACACAACCAGTATATTCTTAGACTAGGAGACAACCAGACCATTCTTACACTTGGAGACAAAAAGACTGTTACTATACTTAAATGCCAACCAGACTGTTGTTATACTTGGATCACAAAAATACCGTTTTTACTCATGGATGCCAACCAGACGATTAATTATTACACTTGGATGAACTTTCTTAAAACATCATAGATATATAATTTAAAAAAAAAAGAAAAAAAAAGAAAAGGACCGTCATATATAACCTGTGTTGAAAATGACGTAAAAAAACAAACAAACAAATCAAAGCAAGTTTCCTGGGCATAATTTTATAGTGTTTATCAAGTGCCTTAGATTGAGTCAGTGGGTGGGTTTGCCAATATCAATTTAGGTGCAGATTTTCATGAAGGACATCATCAGTGCCCAGCTGAGGATACTTCTGAAATTTGATAAAACTTAAAGTGTTTTCTTTCAACAGCGAGATATTACACTAGCTCATCGGTACCAAAAGTGACAGGCCCACTGAAACCATTATGGTGGATCTGTGCCTGGAAGTAGTATATATAATGTAAGGCTGGAAATATCTTATCATCAACAAAGCTTACAGAAACAAATATGATGTCTTGGAAAACAGTTATTCAATCAGAAGAGAAATGTGGTAATAGCAGATGCTGTTTATGATTATTTATATAGTCAACTCAGAAATTAGAATTGCGAGTCAATGCAGAAATACTAATCAGCCAATGAAAGAATTAAATGGGAGTTCAAAGGAACACATGGCAATCTTGTTTTTTTCAAAGTCGCGGTGTCCCCTTAGTTTCTACTTAACTTTCATTTGTTCAATCATTAATATTAATTATAAGAATAGTTTTAAAATCTTGCTAGTGGATTAATAAATCGAGACACTGATTTGACTGCTTGATAAACACTTCATGATTGCCGTGGGTCACTTTAACGTCCCATTAAAAAGTTATATTGGGACAGCAACGTCACAGGGAGATTAGATTAATGATGCAGTTTCATCCAACTCATTATCCACTGAGCTACCGAGGCCGATTCTGCAGGTCCGTTGTTCCGCTTCTGTAGGTCCGCTTCTCTGCTTCTGTATGTCTGCTTCTGTAGGTCCGCTTCTCTGCTTCTGCAGGTCCGCTTCTCTGCTTCTGTATGTCTGCTTCTGTAGGTCTGCTTCTCTGCTTCTTTATGTCTGCTTCTGTAGGTCTGCTTCTCTGCTTCTGTATGTCTGCTTCTGTAGGTCCGCTTCTCTGCTGCTGTAGGTCCGCTTCTGTAGGTCCGCCTCTCTGCTTCTGTATGTCTGCTTCTGTAGGTCCGCTTCTCTGCTGCTGTAGGTCCGCTTCTGTAGGTCCGCCTCTCTGCTTCTGTAGGTCCGCTTCTCTGCTTCTGTAGGTCCGCCTCTCTGCTTCTGTATGTCTGCTTCTGTAGGTCCGCTTCTCTGCTGCTGTAGGTCCGCTTCTGTAGGTCCGCCTCTCTGCTTCTGTAGGTCCGCCTCTCTGCTTCTGTAGGTCCGCTTCTCTGCTTCTGTAGGTCCGCTTCTCTGCTTCTGTATGTCTGCTTCTGTAGGTCCGCTTCTCTGCTGCTGTAGGTCCGCTTCTGTAGGTCCGCCTCTCTGCTTCTGTAGGTCCGCTTCTCTGCTTCTGTAGGTCCGCTTCTCTGCTTCTGTAGGTCCGCTTCTCTGCTTCTGTATGTCTGCTTCTGTAGGTCCGCTTCTCTGCTGCTGTAGGTCCGCTTCTGTAGGTCCGCTTCTCTGCTGCTGTAGGTCTGCTTCTGTAGGTCCGCTTCTCTGCTGCTGTAGGTCTGCTTCTGTAGGTCTGCTTCTCTGCTGCTGTAGGTCCGCTTCTGTAGACATATGACCTTGGGGCTATTGAGATTGTTGTTTACAACAGGTGAAAACCTGATTAATAAAGTTTATTTCTCTAAATGGAAAATGAATGTTATAACACATACATGAAGACCCATGCCGTTAGATGATGCGTATCTACAGTATAAACACATCAATTATAAGAAGGATCGTACATCACTACAACTAATGTATAAATGTGCAGGATGCATACTAAACAAAACACCCCCATATTATATTTAAAAATATTTTTCACTTTCTTGTAATGAATTTGTATGGGCACATATAAACCGTATTCCATCATTACTGCATGCACAGCATTTTGTTTGAGTTATTTTCGGATGAGCTTATGTTAATGCTAGCAGCAGTTAAAATAGTTAAAGGCTACTAAATATTCAGAAATGATCTTAAAGAGCTGTATGCATGGTTACATTT